>JARHVA010000234.1:0-245000 GCA_037957365.1 Torreya grandis | reverse complement strand
TCATTGTATTTCCTTTTGGAAGAGTGTTAATACAGATTGTATTATTTCTTGTATCTCCTATTCTTTGTTATTTCTAATTTCTAGTAACTTATTACTTCTAGTTTAATTCCGTGTTTATTTGCTTATACAAAGGTAATCAATTATACTCTTAGGAGAGGATTCTAACAATTGGTATCAGAGCTTGGTTCACTAACAAGTGGTATTAGAGCGTGTTAGTGTTTTGTTGATTATAGGTTCACTCACAGGGGTTTCTATTTGAGTGGGAGTAAAGCAATGGAAGTAGAAAGTAAACTAAGAATGGAGAAATTCAATGGCAAGAATTATCAATTATGGAGGATACAGATAGAAGATTATCTATATCAGAAAGATCTCTATTTACTGTTGGGTGGGGTTTCAAGTAAGCCCACATATATGCAAGATGAAGAATGGAATGTTCTTGAAAGAAAGGCTCTGGGATCTATAAGGTTGAGCCTAGCATCGTCTGTGATTTCCAACTTATCACAGGATAAGACAATGATAGAGTTAATGGAATATTTAGCAAATTTATATGAAAAACCCTCAGCTTCGAATAAAGTATTTATTATGAAGCAATTATTTAATTTGCAAATGCAGGAAGGTGGATCGGTATATAGTCATCTTAGTGATTTCCATGGTTTAGTAAACCAGTTAAATTCAGTCAAAATAGTTTTAGATGATGAAATTAAGGCTCTCTTAATCTTATGCTCTTTACCTAAAAGTTGGGATAGCTTGGTAATGGCAGTAAGTAATACTGCGTCTGCTTCAAATATCTTGAAAGTTGATGATGTTGTTAGTGTAATCTTGAATGAAGAAATTTGCAAGAAAAACACAAGGGAGACATCAGGTAATGCTTTAAGTGTTGAAAGCAGGGGATGGCAAAGAGAGAAGAGCAAGCAAGGGAAATCAAGGTCAAAGATGGGAAGGAGATCCAAATCCAAAAATGGAAGTATCACCTACTGGAATTGTGGAAAGAAAGGACATGCAAAGAAATATTGTTGGTTGAAAGAAGATTAGCATGAAGGTAATAAAGAAGCAGATGTTGCAGGTATTGTTGCACAGGATGCTCTTACATTTTCTTTGGATAGTCAGGTAGAATCATGGGTTTTTGATTCTGGTGTTCTTTCCATGCAACCCCAAATAGAGATTTTTTTCATGATTATGTCCATGGAGACTTTGGAAAAGCTTATTTAGGGGATGGTGAGCCTTGTCAAATTGTTGGCAAAGGAAAAGTGCAGCTAAAATTATAGACTAGCAACATATGGGTGTTGAAGGATGTTATGCATGTACCCATCCTGAAGAGGAATCTGATTTCTACAAGAAAGTTGGGTGATGAGGGTTGCACAATAACTCTCACAGTAGAATCTTGGAAAGTTTCCAAGGGTGCACTTGGATTAGCAAGAGGTAAGAAAGTAGGTACACTTTATCTATCTACTTGTATTACTGATTCTCCTTTTATTTTATCTACTTCAGATGTAGATGCAAAGATGTGGCTCTATAGGCTTGGTCACATGAGTGAGAAGGGAATGCATGTTCTTAAGTCAAAAGGTAAGCTTTCAGATTTGATAGATCGAGATTTATGTGAGCATTGTATTTTTGGGAAACAGGAGAAAGTGAGGTTTCTCAAGACTGGGTCAACAAAGAAGAAGCACAAGTTGGAGCTTGTTCACACAGACGTGTGGGGACTAGCTTAGGGAGCTTCTATTGGAGGATCACAGTGCTATGTTTCTTTCATTGATGATGCTACAAGAAAGGTATGGGTTTATTGCATAAAGTGGAAATCTTATGTTTTTGACACATTTAAGAAATGGAAAGCCTTGGTTTTCAAGGAGAAGATGATGGACAGTGATCAGCTTAAGAGGTTGAATAATTTTGAGTAGGGCAATGTTGATTTGGACAAGGTTATGATCCAAAATGAGCTCACAGGTAAAAATCATCACTCATAGGAAAACATAGATACTGACGTCAGTCAGGTGAGAATTGACATCGATCAGGTAGGAACCGACATCAGTTCGGTGGAGACCAAAGTCAGTGATGTCGAGCAGGTGGAAATTGACGTCGGTCAGGTGAAAACCGATGTCAGTCAGGTCGATCACATGGAAATGACATCAGTCGGGTGTAGACTTAGAGATGACCGGGATCGGTCACTGTTAGAATAAAATTTGGGTAGATAGCAAGCTATCAATGAGTCTTAAATGCCCATGAGGAGGTCTAAAAGGGTAAGTAAACCTCAAATTCATTATTCCCCTTATTTATACTACTTGTTGCTCACTGATGGTGGAAAACCAAGAAGTTTTGAAGAGGCAATGCAGGTAGAATCTAGGAAACAGTGGGAGCATGGCATGAATGAGGAAATTGATTCCTTGGAAGAGAACCAAATGTGGGATTTGGTTGAGTTGCCAGCTGAAAAGAAAGCACTGAAATACGAATGGATTTACAGGTTAAAGAAAGGAGAGAATAGACAGGTGAGACAGAAGGCCAAGGTATATGGTCTTGAGCAAGCTATAAGATAGTGGTATTTAAGGTTTGACAGGTTTATGACAAAGCATGGCTTTAGTCAATGTCAATGTGACCATTGTGTTTATTTTACTAGATTGGATAATAGTAGCTACATTATCCTATTATTGTATGTAGATGATATGCTTATTACAGGTTCATACATGTAGGGAATTATTGAGCTAAAGGTAAAATTAGCTCAGACATTTACCATGAAGGATTTAGGAGCAACAATCCTTGGCATGAGTATTTCTAGAGACAGAGAAAATCACAGGTTGATTTTGTCTCAAGAGGATTATGTGAATAAGGTAGTGGAGAGGTTCAATTTGTAGGATGCAAAATTGGTAAACACACCTATGGTTGGACAGTTCAAGATGAGCACATAACAGTGTCCTTAATCACATGATGAGGTTGAGTACATGGTATGTACTAGACCTGATATTGCCCAAATAGTGAGAGTTGTTATCAAGTTTATGGCCAATCCAGGAAAGAAGCATTGGAAAGCAATTCAGTGGATTCTCAAGTATCTGAAAGGGACCAGCAACAGGTATTTATGCTATGCAAGGTCAAACACTTCTCTACATGGGTATGTAGATTTGGATATGGCAAGTGACTTGGATGGTAGGAGAAGCACCATAGGATATGTGTTCACTATTGGTGGAATGGCAGTTAGCTAGATTTCAGAGTTGCAGAAGGTTATTGCATTCACAGAGGCTAGCAAGGAAATGATATGGATGACTTGGTTCATGGAAGAGTTGGGAAAGGAGCAAGAGAGTTGCAAATTGTATAGTAATAGTCAAAGAGCAATTCATTTGGTAAAGGATTAAGCCTTTCATTCAAGAACCAAAAATATACAGCTTAGGTACCACTTCATTAGATAGGTATTGGAGGATGGATAGTTAAAGTTGGAAAAGATCCATACGAATAAGAAACCTATAGATATGTTAACAAAGCCATGAACAAAGGAGAAGTTGAATCTTTATTCAACTTTTGTTGGTCTTCAAGATTGAACTTGAAGATGGAGATACAAGCCAAAAACAAATTAGAGGATGTTGCTATATAGGTACAGGTATAGCTATTTATCTCCAAGTGGGAGATTGTTAAGTTGTGGAGCTAAAAGCTTCACTAGTGTGCAAATGTGGAGGTTGCTGAGTGACATAGTAATCGACGTCAGTCAGGCCAACTGACGTCAGCTATGTTTAGCTACATAATAACTGACATCGATTATGTATTGACTAGCATCAGTCAGACAAGAACCAACGTCGGTCATCTCCAGACAGACATAGACCGGCATCGGTCATCTGTGCATTCCAAAACTGTTCTAATTTTAGACACATAGTTAGTTTGCATGTAAAGACTAATTTTAGTCTTGAGTTTGTGTTTCTAATTATTGTTTGGTTTGGGATCTATTTAAGAGACCCATGGGGCTGTATTGTAATGTAAGCAAGATCAATTAGATCTGCAGGGTGCAAGATCAGGAAGATCTGCAGGGTGCAAGATCAAGAAGATCTGTGGTCAAGGATTGGAGGCAACAACAATTGGGTTGATTGTCACAAGGACTTGGAAGTAGACAACAACAACCATTGGGTTGATTATCACTGGAGGGAACAACAACTCAGTATTGAGTTGATTGTTGATTGTAATTGAGAGAGAGAACTCTTGAGGGAGAATTACTGTATGTCTAAGAGGTGTGGGAAGAGTAAGATTTCTTCATTGTATTTCCTTCTGGAAGAGTGTTAATAAAAATTGTATTGTTTCTCATATCTCCTATTCTTTGTTGTTTTTGATTTCTAGTTACTTATTACTTCTGGTTTAATTCCGTGTTTAGTTACTTATACAAAGGTAATCAATTGTACTCTTAGAAAAGGATCCTAACAGAAGTTCAATATATATCCTTTGATGTGGATAGTGGATATTTATGAGTTCATAGTCATTAGAATATTATTATACAAAGAACTCTTCATTATCAACTCAATAATTCCATAAAGAATAATTCCCAAGAAATTAAAATATTATGCATATATCAAATCAAGTGTTTATATTATCTATTGAGATAGTAAACAAGAGTAATTGAAAGTCATCTATCATGAATTAATTATTTATACATCATGTGAGATACCATCTCTTGACACCTCTTCTAATGATGAATTTATACAATAATATCTAAGAACTGATGTTGACTTACCTACATATAATCATAAAATAGTTAGCCTTTTACATTGAGAACCATGATTTTTTTTGGTAAAGTAAGCCATTAAATAGTGATTAAGAGATTACCTTGGATAGTTTGGATACCCTACAAAATTCATAAAACCTTATTTAATGAAGATAAAACCTTATTTAATGAAGATAGATAAAACCTTATTTAATGAAGATACTATTGATATTAATATTAACACTAGTGACAAGCCTAAGATTTTGAAGTTGGGTATCTCATTGAATTCTAAAGAGCAAAAATTCTATGCTAAGATAATAATAGATAATAAAAACATTGTTGTATGGTCCTACATTTATATGCCTAGTGTGTCTACATCTATCATAGTGCATAATCTTTTTGTGAATCCTGACGCCAAAACTATAAATAAAAATATTAGAAAGATGCATCATAAAGTAAATTTACTGGTTAAGGAGGAAATCCAAAAAACTACTTGACATTAGTTTTATTAGACATATCTATTAATTTAATTAGATTTATAATATTTTCATAGTTGGTAAAACACCTAGGGGCATTAGGATATTCCAAAATGTTTGAGATATAAACAAAGTATTCCCAAAGGATGGATTTCCATTACCCAATATTGATATGATTTTTGAATCCACAACTAGGGATGAGATGATTTTATTTATGGATGGATTTTTTTATTACAATTAAATAAATATCAATCCTTGTAACAAACATACAAACACATTCATAACTCATGTACAAAAAATTTGTTATGTGGTCACACATTTCAAATTTAAGAATGCAGAAGACACTTATCAAAGGTCATGGCACACATATTTCATGATTATATGCATGATATTTTAAAAGATTATATAGATGAAATCCTAGAAAATATAAGAAAATAGAAATTCATGTGCATGATATTTTTTTAAAGGTCAAGGAAATATTTTGTGTAATCAAACCCTAGTTAGTGTTTATTTGGTGTCACCTAAAGTAATTTTTTGGGTTTCATTATTTCTAGAAGAGGTATGGGATCCAATGAAAGTGCAATAAATTATTGAAATGCCTCTTCCTAAGAATCTTAAGCATTTAAGGAGTTTACAAGGAAAGATTCAATCAATTAGAAGATTTGTTGCTCAATTATTTAATATAACCTAACCATTTTTAAGATTATTATTGAAGGATACAAATTTTAACTGGATGACAAATGTCAGTGTCTTTTTGATGCAATTAAGGAATATCTATCCAAACCAATAGTTATAATCCACTCATCCCATATTAATTGTTATTACTATATATTTATGCAATGGAATATGCTTTGGGAAATTTTATTGCTCAACATGATGATAATAAAAAAGAACTTGTAATTAATTAGATCAGTATAAATTTAGTGGATGTTTAGCCCTAAATTGAGATGGGTCACAATAGTATAGGGTTAATAATATGGAAATTAATAAGCATAAGGATGGTAAATAAATCTATAACAAGCTAATTAATTACAAATTTAGATAAACAATACTCTGAATTTAAATGTTGAAATATACAAAAAATTGAAAGTATAGCTATTGATTAATATATCAATAAATAAAAAACAAGAGTACTTGTCTAGTTTATTGTATGTATGTAGATATGATATAGAATAAGTTGTAAGTATATTAGATCCATATTCTAGATAAACTATCATATTATATAAATTTAGATTATATGGCCTTAGATGCTTGCATCTGATCTAGATGGTTGTATTGACGTACCTATCTAACATAAATACAAGTGTTTAGTACATAATATTGACTAGTTATAAATATGACCACATGAAACCTTTTAGGTTTTATGTTGCCTTTACTTTAGTGTCTCATATCTCATGCACAAGATATCACTCTTATCCAAATGATCAAACCCTAGTATCTTCACCCTTAGAGTGACTATGGGAAAAAATGGGTTAGTGAGAACATGGTGTTGAGCTATCCCAAGGACCCCTCTATCAATGGGAATGACCTACATAGCCAATACTCTAAAGAGGGCCTCAGAGTTATGTATTTCTCCCCTTCATGTTAGATTATGTGTGCATAAGAATAAAACATGTGATAAAAAAGTACATAGAGTGACCTAGATTTTAGCTTGGAAAATATGTCTCATGGAATGATCCTTTAGTAATTTAAACCTATAGATGGGTTTTCCTTATGATTGATATTGAAATAATAAATAATAGGTAATTTTTTCTCACTAGAATGCTTAATTGAGTACTTTTTGAACATTTCCTTATGAGTTTATAGGTCTATGCTAGGTGAGGAATGAATGAGGATTGATCTTGTATATGTACCAATCCCTCTTAGAAATATCTCATTAAATAATTTAGGTCAACCATAAGGATACATTTAATTTCAAAATTTGATGACTATAGGTCATTAAACACTTAGTTTGGCACATGATATTAGCATTGACATAGGATTTTGGCTAGGACACAAGTGTCCAAGAAGCTAAAAACTAGGTACAAGTCCAGAAACTTGTAAAGGATGATAATAAGCTAGTTTATAGCATTTTGAGCAACATACAAGCCTAGTCATCAGAATAATACATGGTTTGACTAAGATATAAGTAATAGGCACAAGAGATAGCAGATGTGATCCTTTTGGTATTGGGAAGGTCTTAAAAATTAAAGGGTACAACCATGACAATTACTTGCCAAGTATACAAGATGGAGGCATTATATAATTTAGATTTAGTGTTTACATTTGCTCCCCCTTTAATCTAGTAATGAAATTACTAGTTTAAAGGAAAAGGAATGCATACATGGGTGTGTATAACATACCTTGTCTTTGTATGAGTTCTAATTGAGTGATTTTATGGTAATCAAACAACAACCAAGATCATGTTATAGTATATAATCAGTGCATATAATTTGCAATTGAAAGAATTTGAAATACTCAAAATGAAAAAGAGCAAGGTTAGGAGTACACCTATGTATCAATGCAACCATCTTGAATTTTGGAAAATTTGAAGAGATGCTTCAATATAAAGTATTGGAGATAAGATTAGGACCATTTGAAAACCAACAAGTACACACACACACACACACACATACATATTATAGGATAACTTTCCCCCAACCTGAAAAGGTGAGTTACCACCTGAAAATTAAGATTTACTCAATTGTACAACCCAATCATACTTAAAACATAGTGAGTGTGAGTGATCTAAGTCAACTCAAACCATAAATCTAGTGAGGGTGGATGATTTAATCACTCCATCCTATAAAATTGGTAATAATGAGTGATGTAATCACCTCAACCTTATTAAAAGTAAACCAACTACTGTAGTAGACCGGTTTAATAACAATCTGTAAAAGTGCATCTTGGTACATGCTAAAGTCCATAGAAGCATTTCAAATCTAAAAACTGATTTGATTTTATGATTTAAGGTGCTCTTTTGCATGGTGTATTCACCTCATATATGTATCAAGCTAAAACAAGGGTATAAAAATAGTACCAATGTATATAATGTTACCACAAATGTGTATTTGAATCATATAATTATGCAGTTTAGCTAGTTTAAAAATTTTCAAGTGTGGAAGACATGTTCTCATGACATGCCCGAAATATAAAACTAAGAACTGGTATAAGTTTGAAGAAAATATTTAATAACATACCCCCATTGAATCTAAAACTATGAACAATATGGAGGTCATGTCTCTATGACATGTCCCTTTTTGAAGTGAGGGGAAGTAGAAACTAGTAATTACCTTACATCAAAAAGGTAAGATAATTATATAATATATGTATGGATCATGTAACATATAGGAGTAACATGTCTAGATAGATATAACAATGAGGTACATTGTATGTGATCACATCAAATCTTAAGATGCATGATGTGAATCATGGCAATGTCTAGATAGTAACAGTGCAAGATTAACAAGCAATCAAACACACACATAAGATCACTCAAAATCAAATCAAAAGATAATGGTCCAAGGAGACATCAAACAAGGTCCATGTTTAAATGACACAAAATTAAATGGACATGACTTAGTCAAATGTCCATAAGGCATAAAAATTTATGTTTAAATGTTGACATATAACAAACTATGACATATACAAATGTCACAATAGGAAAACATAGGCATGGGGGCCATAATCAATGGAGAATATTAAAATTATTGAACACATAATGCAATTTAATACAATATAAAACAAGGAACACACTCAATAAAGTGTAAAAATGAATGCATGGAATCATAATCAACCAATATAAGCATTTTAGACTAGTCCTTGGATATTTTTGTTAGAAAAACATGTTGAGTACATAGCATATCAAGTACATTATGAAAGATATAAGCATGGATAAAGGCATGTTTAAATATATAATCTCAAACATGATAATGGAAAGTTATCATAGAATAATATAACCTGGGTGTATCATGATCAAAGAATTAGATGCCCCTAACATACTTATGCCATGAGTAGAGGGAAGGCCCAATATCTGTATGTGCATATATCATGTATCTAGGTATGTCAATATCACACTTAAATTAAGCATGAAACACATGTTAATATAAGAAGGAATGATATGATGTATACTAACAAAGAGAAACACACACGCACACACACATATGAAATAATATAACTAGAAGCATATTAAATTTTTTGGGTATTATTGAATTATTTGAATGTTTTTGGTATTTTCATTTGGAATAGTTATAATTAAAAGGAAAAGTGCTACTAGAAGCCAATGTACTCATCAAGAAGATGTCTCTATGAAGGTTTTATATCATGTATGTCATATTCATATGCTGCATTATTAGTATCATCAGGATCATACCAATATTATGTATTATTAGGATCATAATCATCAATGTAATCATTATTATAGGAGACATGAAACTTCTTAGGTTGTTATTGAACTTATGGTAAATAATTTTGAGCATCCATGTATGAAAAACCAACTACACCATAGATTATAGTTTCCTTCTTGAAATTTTGTTTTTCATGAGTATGTGCATCATTGTCAAAATGTTGCATCTCATTATGGGATAGAGAAGAGCCATGCATATTTTCTTGCACACTGGGAAAAGATGTAATTTGTCCCTTGTCTTCTTTATTTGAGGATAAAAACATAGACTTTGTAGTATTGCACTTAATTATTTGTTCCTTTATATATGGAATAAATATGATGTTTGGATCCTTGGTAATGATATTTGTATCCTTTGATTTTGTAAGCATGTCTTGCTTTGAAAATCAGTTGTTAGGAATCCTCTTTTTGTAATGCTTGTTTGCTTATTAGGAGTTTGATTTTTCAACTTTTATTCTTTCTCTTTTTGTAATATTGTATTTTGAATATTTTCTTATTCTAGGTTTTGCATTTACAATTATTTATGTTCTGAATTATTCTTTGGTACCCATATTTATTATTTTGGAACTTGTGTTTTAGGAGAGTTAATCATAATGTGAGTGGGTTTATTTGTTGATGTATCCATTATATGATTACCACTATCATTTGTCTTTTATATTTTGTGCTTTAAAATAAAACAATAATCTGTATGATGCCCATGCATTCTATGATATGCATAATAGTATTTGGATCTCCTTATAGGATGTAGAAGAGGTAGTTTGATTAGTTTGTTTCAAAGAAATTCTCAGATAACTTCACTTGGAATCTTACTGCCTTTGATATAATATTTGCATCACTTATTCTATATGTATTTTATTGTAGCCTTTCATTTGGATATGAAATCTTGTTTGGTATAAAATTTCTAGAGGAAGATGAAAAGACATGGTTAACAACACTATAATATTTTGTATTATGTAGATATGTAATTTGATTTTCCAATGATATGATCTTTAAATATAAAGTATATTTCAAGTTTTATAGTAACTTGCTATAAGGATGATTTAATCTTTTAGAGCTTCACAAGTACAAACCTTAGGTACCTTTGATTGATTATGCATACATATACCATCTACCTTACCCCTTGAAAGAGTGATAGCATGGACTTAGTTAGAGGGATGGTAGCTATCAACTTCCTTAGGGTTAGGAGGAATAAGTTAAATATTATTATAACAAGATTGATAAAGATAATTTTGAGTTTTATATTGATTAGGATCATTCTTTGATTTGGTTGTTTTGAAATTTATCACAATGGAGACAAGACAACAAATAATTACAACAATGTGATATTTTAAATAAAAGCACTCAATAAATGTATCCATATTTATCATAATTATAAAAAGTGAAATCTAATTTTTAAATTTTGAATATTTTGAAATTAGAACTCAAAAATAAGGGAAAGTAAATAAGGAAACCCTAGGTAAATTATAGGGTTTTGAGACCAAATATCAGGTTCACCAAATGTTTAACCCTAAATTGAGATGGGCTGATATATTATAGGGTTGAAAATATAGAAATGAATAAGCACAATGGTGAAAAATATATCTATAGCTGGCCAATTAATTGCAAATTTAGATAAACAATACTCTAAATTTAAATGTTGAGATACGTTAAAAATAAAAAGTATAACTATTGATTAATATTAAAATAAATGGAAAATAAGAATAATGACTTTATTTATTGTGTGCATGTAAATCTGACATGGAATGAGCTAAAAGTAAACTAGATATAGATTTTGGATCAATTGTTAGATTTTGTAAATTTGCACTTATGGCCTTAAACGCTTGCATTGGATTTAGATAGTTACATCAACACACATATCTAACCTAGACATAGATGTTCAATACAAAATATTGACTAGATCCATATGTAACCACATATAACCTTCTTATTTTTATGTCTCCTTTGATTTAATGTGTTCATATCTCATGCACATGTTGTCACTCTTTGTCAAATGATGAAACCCTAGCTTCTTAACCCTTGAAGTGACTAAGGGAAAAATGGGTTAGTAGGTACATGGTGTTGAGCTACCCCAAATATACCTCTACCAAGGGCACTACCTACATATCCAATACTCTAAAGATATCCTCATATTTATATGGTTCTCCCCTACGTGTCATCTTATGTGTGCATAAGGATGTAACATGTGATAAGTACATAGAGTGACCTAGCTTGTAGCTTAGAAAATAAGGCTCATATAATTCTCCTTCAATAATTTAGACTTGTATATGGATTTTCCGTATGACTAATATTTAAATAAGAAATAATAGGGAAGCTTTGCTTATTTGAATGTTTGATTGAGTTCTTTTGGTAAGTTTCCTTATGAGTTACGAGGTCTATTCTAGGTGAGGAATGAACAAAGATTGATCTTGCATATATACCATTCCATTTTGGAAATTCTCATATTAAATCACTTAGATAAACCATAAGGATATGTTTCACTTGCAAATTTTATGACTTTAGGGCACTAGACATGTAGTTTGGCTTAGGACACTAGTGTGGACATAGGCATTTGGCTAGGATGTAAGTGTCTGAGAAGCTGGAAAAGATGTACATGTCTAAAAAATTGCATAGGATGATAATATGTAGGTTAATATCATTTTGAGTATCATAGAAGTCCTGATCATCAAAATAACATATGGTGGAACTAAAAGATAAGAAATATTTATAAAAGATAGTGGATGTGAGGCTTTTGGTAGTGAGAATATCTTAGAAACTAAGGATAAAACCATGAGAAGTACTTAGCAAGTATACAATAATGAGGTTATATATAATTCATATTTAGTGTTTATATTGGATTATGTCAAAAATATAATTTGATAAAAAATTTATGCTTTGTTGTTGTGTTTACAATGCATAAACTTAGACATTATATGTTAAATAACAAAACATTTTTGGGTATTTTACTATGTGCCAAACAAACTATATGTACCACTATGTTCACACTAGTAGTTATAAATCATTGAGCTAACATATCATGTAAGCAGGCTTGCATGCTCATACAAGGTGTAGAGAGAAAATTGGGATGTGTTATGTTAGTCACAAAAAATGACTTGTCATAATTAATCATGATGTTTTCTATGAAAATAAAAAAGGAAAGAAATACTTGGAAATTTTAAAGTAAAGAAGAATAATCACATATGCATTCCATAGGTAAATCTAATAGTTGCTACTGAAAACATAAAAAAAAAACTCAAGGAAACCTTTGCATCCATTAATGGTGTATTTGACTCTTTGCATTTAACAAATATCATAATGATAGCAATAATACATTAATGTCCTAATACATTAAAAAATGTCAACTTATCATTTATCATCCTAGTAACTTAAGACTTATCGCTTTAACACCAACAATCATAACAATAACCACAACATACTAAAAACCAACCTTAAACTTAGATGCAAGGTGGAATTTTATAGTAATAATCCACCCCATTATTGTTACATTGAATAATTATGCCTTCCGAAAAGGGTGCAATTATTTTCTAAATAAATCAAGGGACAACTATTTATCACAAATCCCCTTAGCTAACAAAATTCTATATTTGTTCCATGTTTCCCTATATTCACTCAAGACATTTGAAGCAATAACTTTTATAAATATTAAACTACCTGAAGACTAGTTCTCTTTGCCAACTCCCATATATAAATTCTTATAAATTTGCCATGGTTTTTGAAACCTTCTTCCCACTCATTAAGCTTCATGTTTTTCATCAATCATAGTTTCATCTTCAGTGCATGTTGAGAATTTAGTTGTTTGGTCCATTTATTTTGTGTGCTTCCAAGTATCTTGGTAGATCCGTGAAACCACTTCCTTGTGTGTCTTTGATCTTGGTGACATTTTTATAAGCTTGGTCAAAATTATGGGAGAACTTGGTAGATGTGATCCTAGCGACATGTTTCTTCATGCACTATCACTTAGAAATACTTGGACCTCTCTCTCCCTCTGGATGATAGTCACCAAAATCATGTGCACACTTATATAATTATTCAAAATCAAGGGCTAAAATCACCCCAAACTAATTATATTTTCCATCTCTGAACAACCTATCATTCACACATGGTGCATTAAAAAATTACGTCCCAATTTTTTAGACTTCATCTTCAAATAGGCCCAATATTGAATGAGTGACTCTATATGATGACATAGAGGATGAAAATGTAGTAGTAAAAAATGTAGTGGTAAAAATGTAGTATGACAAAAACATTGTGAGGACAAAACATAGCAAGGGAAAATGTATCAGTATTGGTAATGTCACAAAAATGTCATGAAGAGCATGATTGGGACATTTTAGTGATTATCGCATTATTTATTTTTTGTCTAGTTCATTTTGGTAATAATAGTTAACATTTACATGGTGGAAAATTAATGCACTAAATTTACAATTAAAATAATAGAGGAAAATGTGATTTCATGAGTTTGGACCTTTAGTTGAAACTTCACGACATTTTTGTGACATTACCAATACCACTATGTTTTTCCTCACTATGTTTTATCCTTGCAAAATTTTTGTCATACTACATTTTTACCGCTACATTTTTGTCCTCTAATTTTAAGTAGGATGCCAAATGTGTAACCTAAATTACAAATACTTTGTTTGACATCTCCATAGATTATTTTTTCGGTATAAAATCTTGGTCTTTGCTCTCTTCTACATTTTGCTTCATTAATTGAATCTCTAAAACATAACCTTTGTATGCTTCACACATTGCTTTTTATTCATCCATAGCCTTATGTTGAATTTTTTTGAAAGCCTTTCCCATTTATTTACAATTTTCCTCAATTTGTTATTTTAGCTTGTCAGCATCCTCGAGTATTTTATCCCTCTTGGTTTGGTCCTTCATTTGAAACTCCTTTGTCTTAGTATCTTTTTGCTTGGTTTCCTCCTTTAACATGTGCACATTAATTGTCTCAATCTTTCCATTTCAAAAACAACTTATACACCATCAACCCCAATTGATCAATCTCTTTTAAACCCTCCAAAGAAACTATTTCCATTAACTAGGCATCATCATACATGATATTAATAACAATCTTCAATACTTTGAGATCTTTAATTGCTAGTTTCCACTCTACCATGGCGTGATTCTTGTCAGTGTCTTCCAATAGTTTTTTTTAATTCTTCATAGTTATACCATTTATAAAAATTTTCCATGACACTTTTGAATCCATCCTTACTAATGCACACCTTGATTGTTCTTCCATCATTTTTACTGAGTCCATGTGTATGGACTTATGTTCTCATCTATAGTATATGGTACCATTATATGTACACATGTTGTAATCATTACAATGGCTTAGCTATGTGGGTGTCAAAAATGAAAAATAACTATTTTTAAGTTCTTTCATAATCATTCTCCTTGCTATTTAGGTTCCACAAGAATAAATCATCCTCCTCTCTATTATTCTAAATCCTCTATCTTATGGTATCATCTCCTCCATCCACGCTTCCTTCTTCACACTCTAGGTATTTTTGCATTTACTATGACATCAAAAATACATAAATAGCCTTTATTACTTATTTGTTTCATACACATCACCCTCATTTAGTATTTTCCAGTTGGCCTAGCTAGTTTCCTCCATATTCCTATCATTATTATTTTCAAATTGATTCATTTTTTTCCATTTACTTCTTAGTTATCCATTTTCTCTTCTTCTTCTTCTTTTCTTACCTGGCCACTACTCTTCAAGTTTTTTGACCCTGATTTTTTCTCTAGGGAATGTATTTCATCATCCAACACAATGTCTTCCCAATTTTTATGATTACCTCATATTTAATTAAATTTTTATCCTAAAAAATATTCTTGACTAATAGTCCTTTTGAGTCATCATCCTTGTAATTTGTTTCCACAAATCTTAGTGGATTTTCATCTATTTTTTATTAAGTTAGATTTTTTGTCATCATTATGGAATTAACTCTAGGGGTACATGCACAAAGTTGTCCTTTATTGGTGTAGTTACCTAAGGAGGCTCATTTATTTCTACCATAGGCCATGATGGAGTAGGATACTTTGGTGGTGATTTCATCAAAGGTGTGGATGGTCATATCAAGTTTGACATTAGTTCATTATCATCATTATCCAAATTCTACATGGATATTGTGCACTTTGAATCCTTGGTGTTAGCCTTTATTCTAGATCAATAGTTTTCTGTGTCTTACTTTGTGCCTTTCTAGTTACTTTTCATGAGTTCACTACATTTTTTTCCCTGCCTAAATTTTTCTAGTACATGTGCCTTTCTTCCTATTTGTTTTTAGGAGTATCACATCTTCTTTCTTTTTATCATATTTCATTGGATTGACCCCAAATCCTTTTCCAAAACTTTATTCTACTTTGGTTTCCCTTATTTTCACCCCTTATCCCTTTGCTTCATGGGCCTTATTTCATATGAGATGTGTAAAATGTGGCCAACAATCTCCACTAGTATGAGGTCTATTTTAGTGGAGTCATCACTAGACTCACTATCTTCATTAACTATTACCTTGGTTGGGTAATTATAAAGTTACTTTAGCACTAAAACATCTTGGAATATCTTATTTACATTAAACTTATTTTTCCTTGTATTGGGTACCTTGTCTAACATGCTCCTAATAATGGGTTGAGATTCCATATGCAAATTTAAGCCATTTAGACATGTTTCCACTATCTAAACTTATTTTTCAAAAGAATGGTGTCTCATTATTATGAACTCAGTATAGGTGTCATATGCCTCTATAATTCCCCTCAAAATGAACCATTCATCACCAATTTTCTCCACCATTTATTCACACCATCTATCCCTTTTATCATATATGTCTTGTTGTAGGCACAAAGGCAGGTGTGGTTTTTGTACCTATGCACCAAAGATACATCCTATAGTGGATGGAACCATACTTCATCACCATATATATTTGGGATTAAAAATTCATCAAGAATTAGAAATATGAGGCTTATGACCATATAAAAGGGTGCCTTACTTTTTGGGATTCCTTAATTTTTTCTGATGTCATCAAAAATAAAATTTTATAATGTTAAATTACACATTATTTTCACCCATCTTGTGAGTAATGTATAGTTATTATTTATTTATATTATCTCATTATCTGATCATGCACAAATTTGTGTTGACAAGATGTGTAGTTATGCATGTGGTCCAATCCTCCAAGTTATCAATAGGAAAAGTAAACTTTTATTTCTTGTATACCAACATCTTGGAGACTTTTTTAATTTATTTTGTGTTTGATAGTGATTGCTCAATGTCTACCATTATGTATGGAAATATAATAAATTTGTGTACGCACAATGATATTTTCATTTTTCATTTGAAAAAATAGAACCTATTCTTGTGCACTTGTTAAAGGAGAAATCTCACTAACTTTTCAACCTTCCCAAAATTTGGTAGTTTAAAGAGTTGAAACCCTCCAATTATTTCCATGTAGACTTTAAAATTGGCATTTGATACCAATATTACACCCATACCTAATGTTTTTATTTTTACAATACAATTATTTTTGAGGTCTAGTTCATTTTTTGTAATGTGATGATTGTAATCTTCAATTCTATATTAACCCACATTGGAGCTCCATTCTTCATTGCACAAACACAAGCTTATGAGTTAAATTTTATTTATTTTCATCATCACATTATTTATGTATTTTCCCTCCATTGATTCTTTCATTACATACTATATAACAACTGAGTCACCCCCTATCGATTGAAAAAAATATAAATGCTTATTCCTTACTATTGTCGTAGTGGTTGGCTATCATTTTGGTGACATTATTGTCCTTTAGCCCCTATATATAACCTTGGTCGATGTCTTTTACCATAACCTATAATTTTTCCTTGAGACATAAGATTTAATGGCCTCTAATGGTTGACATGCCCTCTATAATTTCTCTTTTCCCTCTATTTGGACAAACCTTACTTCCCTAGCGTGAATTTGGTCAGCAATAGTTCATGTTTTAATTTTATACTATTTTATGGTTATGGCCATAAATTCATCTCAAACATGTAATTTTATCTTAGTTCATACATGCCTTAAGGGGTTCATTCTCACTCTTTGGCTCTTGTAAATTCAAAAATGCTAAGTGATGAATTTGGTTTATAAGGGTCAATTTATACTATCCATTGACATTTATTACGTTAATGGCAGTTTTTATTTTATTGTCATTGACATTTAGTATACTCATATTACGTCATGAGTATGTCATCCTTATCCTTATTTTTTTATGATATATCTATGCCTTTTCACCCTTATTTCATACCTGTGCATAATGTGTAATTCTAATTTTTTATACTTTTATGCCCCGTAAACTCATATATCTAGTTACCTAGTCGTTGATGTGCCCATGCATCCACCAACATCCCTAGACATTGTGAAAATTTTGTTTCCATCTACCACACACTAATTATGTACATGGTCCTCTAACACATTAAATAGTTTATAATTTCATCTTTTAACTATACACACAAAATGTCCTTGTGAAGAAAACCCATTTCTTCCTTTCACCTTGGATGCACATATGCGTGTAATTGATGTCTTTGAAAATTATTTGATTGCATCAAATATTTATAATAATCATGGATAAAGTGTGACTTATTCTACTTGTGCATACATAAAAGTGGCACAACACAACACTTAACAAAAATTGGCTTTTATTAACAAATAAAAGATACCAAATATATTCATGCTACAAATGGCATGATAGTTCCCTCCCAAACCAACTTATAAATCTGGCATAAGAATCCCCAAGAATTCCTCATTCAACTAGCCTAAATGGATTTATAGGAATATTTGATTTACTCATAATCCACTTGGCACAAAAAGAGTTGACACTTATATTCATAAATTAAAAAAATAATTGAAATAAATTAGAAAGTGAGAATTATTTTTGGTGTTACAATCTAGCATATGCCTTATTTGGAGTAGGTCAATACATATTTAAAATGGAAAGGCTTGAGCTTACTCCCATTAAAATTACTGTGTATTATTTCTCCATCTAAAGTGTGTAGTTTACATGTGCTATTTCTAGAGCAACATGGACAATGTAAGGACCCATCTATCAAATATGAATATTTTTAAGATGTTTTACATACTTTGAGTCATAAAAATATCATGTACATCCTTGTGTGGGATTTTATAATTGATGTGTTTGTCTTGTCATAAATTATTTCATGATCTTTATATCCATGGATCTATGTGGCCAAAACATGCTTCCAACTTCATGAGTTCTTAAAGCCACACATCTATCAACTCTTTGTCATCTAACCAATTGGAACTTGGAATACATATAAAGGGTATAAAAAACTATACATGTAAAATGAATTACTTATTAAATACAAGTTGAATCACATTAGAATTTTTGAGTCTCTTATAAGTTGTTTTATAGGCTAAAAATCATGCAGAGACACTATCATCCCAATCCTTGCACCCTACATCACAAATCTTAATCGGAGTCATGCTTATAATTTTTTTAAAGACTTCTACCTTCCTATTTTCTTGGGTATGGTATGAGATAATTTTGTGGTGTGCCATCATAAACTCGACTAGTAAAATGCACACCATATCTTTCAAAAATGAGTACCCCAATCACTGATGAGACTTAGAGGACACCCATATCTATTTATGGTGTTTTCCTATAAGAAACATGCAGCCATGGATGTAGTAAAGTTATTTCTTAGGGACATCTATGCCTACTTGTAAGATAATATGTATACGTTAACGTATTTCATGTCACTCTTTCACATGATAGGAGATATGGGTTTGACAAAGTATATATCCCACTTATCAAAATATTCTTATGCAATGATTGGGATTAGTGATATCTCATATATTCTTTTGAATTTATAAATTTGTTGGTAAATGTCACATTTATGTGTGAAGTCTTTGGAATCATTATATATCATTGGCCACAAAATTAAATAGAAAATAATCTTAAGCATTGTGGCCACACTAAATTAGTGACCACCAATGATTCCCTCGTGACCCTTGAATAAAATTTTCACATGTTCATGATTCATAATACATTGATTATATACCTCATCACACCCAAGCTTGCATAAATTTATAGTAATGAGATAATATGGTGCAACACATACTACCAATTTTTTCTTATCATTCATATTCCATTCACTTGGAGTGAGTCTAAAAGTGAGAAAAGTTGTGATGTCAGCCATCATTAGGTACCCATCAGATCTTGTCTAGTTGTGCATCATGCATTCCATCTTATATATTATACACATTTTCCCTTAAATTTATTCTTGATAAGTGGTTTGGACCACAATTATGTTTGCCAATTTTGACAACCATAAAATATTGTAATTCTTGAAATAATATTATCTGTAAATAGATTCTTTCATGTAATACCAACTTGTTGATAAGATTCTTCTACACCTCATGATCTAGGAAGAAAATAAATGTGGTGGTCAGAAAATTTTGTTGAAACTTATGGAGTGCATAAATCATGACTAATGCTTATCACTAGGTGGTAGTATAATTATACTTAGTGATAGTTTCCTACTAACAAAGTAGATGGGGTGATCAAATTTAGAATTCAAGGGTTACACAAGGATAGAGCCAATGTCCATATAGATTCATCAACATGGAAATGGAATGGTATTATTTGGTTAAGAAACTGTAAGATTGGCACATTTATAAGCTTCTCTTTTAGTGTTTCAAATGGATCTTGTTGCTAGTTTGTCTAGATGAAAGGTCCAACCTTTCACAAAAATTCCTTAATGGCCTAGAAATATTTGCATAGTTCTGACTGAAATTATGATAGTACCCTATGTAACCCAAAAATGTGTGCACGTCCCTTTAAGTGTTTGATGATTTAATATACAAAAAGATTACAATCTTTATGGAATCAACATGTATCCCTTCCTTGTATATGACATGATCGAGAAACATATCAAAAGGTTTGAAAAAAACACATTTATTCAAGTTAAGAAAGATTTTAAGTTACCAACATAGTTCCAAAATTAACCTTATATTATTTGAGTGATCCTTCATTGATTCATAAACATTTCAATCATCCAAATATACTTGTAGGAACTTGTGAATGAAGTCTTTGAAAGACATGACCACAGTGCATGAAAACATGATTGAAACATTCTTTAACCCAAAAGGAATTACATTGTAAATGAAGGATCCCCATTCTATTGTGAAGGTTGATTTTAGGCTATCATGTTTTTTAATTTGGTTATTGTACCCAAAGAACCCATCCGTGAATGTATAAATTTCACAAGGAATGACTCTTTCCAAGATTCCCTTAGTGAAAGGGGATATAAACATCTCATTGACATAAGAAACATTTAAAAATTTAAATTCCACATAAATCCAGATTTACCCATCCTTTTTAAAGTTAATCACCATTGGGATCATCCATTCCAACTCATCCACTGCAAAGATGACCCTGTGGCTAGAATATTATTAATTTACTCTTTGACCTTGCCATGAATATTGGGGTTCATCCTATAGGTATTTTCTTAACTAGTCATGTGCCCCTAATAAGTTTTATTTTAATCTTCCCTAAGGAAAAATTCACACCCCTCATTTCCTTCTAGTTACAATGAAAGATATGTTTATATTCATGTAAGAGTTCAACTATCTGTGACAACTCTTCACCCGTCCACTAGTATCTAATGGTCATAATATTAAGCTCATATTCAGTACCTATATTCACCTTATTGGTTTTACAAGGTCCATTATAATACTTATTATTATAATTATGTGAATTTAGTCTCTACTTTTGGGTGAATAGGTCATCATTGACTGTCTTTTATTCTACTTTATGGATAACCTTCACCTTGTTAAATTTAAATCAAAATTTACACTCTAGTCATACCTCATCATATTTTTCATTAGAATTAATATCCACACTGCTACTATCATTACACAATTGTGGTATAATAAGACCATTTTTGCTATGCATATCTCACAAGTGCTCTTTCATGATAACATCATCTTTCATTATGACTCAAGGCATCCACTATAATGGTTTAGAAATTTCAAGCTTGGGAGAGGAAAAGAAAGGTGTCAATAAAATCTAATTTCAACATCTTCCATTCATCCACCTCCCTTCTCATCTCACTAATGATTAACCACACATGATGCCAAGTTTTTAAGGTGTCATAAAATGCATGAACCTACAACTTAATCTCTTTATATAAATTTCTTCACAACTTCATAGATGTTTTTATGGTGGTAAATCTCCACTATAGCTGGGAAATCCATGCTTAATTTTATTTCCCTCAAATTATGTTAAAATTGTCTCTTGTACAACAATGCATGTAGGTAATGAAGGTTTATGTGTCACCCACTAACATGCAACAATGTTTTTCAAAGTATATACCAAAGAGATTAAATGATCATTTATTTGGGTAAGCATCCTTCTAGGTCATTTAAAGATACTAACATGCATTTTGAGCCATCATAATGAGGGAGTGTATCAATATCCCCTTCCTAAAATGAAACACTCTTTTAACCTTCTACATGTTGCAAAATACCCAAATATTTGTGATTGGGGCTTGATAAACATTAGCCTCAGTCCCCTTCAAGTAGTTGCATCTAATGGACTAGTCGAGTACCAAATTCACCTTACTACATTTCTGTCTAGTCAGTTCATAAGGACTCTTAGATCCATCAATTTAATGAAATACTTGTAGTGTTTGAGATCAATATGAATATTCCCTACTGATAATTATATCATCATGAAGGTTCAAATATTCCACCCCTTATGTGATGTGTTGTAAGAGTGGTTAATTTTTTCATTCATGTCCACAATTTATACATACATGGGCTCATGATTTTATCAATAGGGTCACCATGTGATTCTTACCATTCTCAAATCTCATATAGTGCTTCTTAAAGTTCATATCAAAATTATTTTCATAGCACTAGGGTATTATGAGTAAGGCTCAATAATATTCCACATCTACAAACTCAATAACCTCGATAATAATACTAAAATTTAATCCCATAATGTTTTCATAAACATTATTTAAAATCCCCAAAGGTTACATGTGTTTTATTGGCCATGAATAATACATGAGAAGAATTTAACATTGGACTCCAAATTTTATGCCATGCTTCCTTGGTGAGGATATTCAAATCTGCTTTGTTATCAATAGTCATGCATGACGCAACTATCAATGGTGGTGTTAATTAATAACTTTTGATCATAACTAGAATTTTGGGCATTTATAATATCTCAACCCTTGTCAACTTCTCTTCAATTGTGCTTGAAAAAATATACTCCAACCAAGTTTAGAGGAGTGGGATGACTCCTTTTATAATATATTATATATCTTAGCATGTTATTGAACATTGTGTTCACTAGGTCTTCTTGGGAGATTATATTTCACAATGGTCCTCATATGTCACGCATGTTAGAGCTCACATTGGGGGTTCCTTATCATGTCTATGGCCTCCTATAAAATTATATTTTGAGATAGGCCATTAGAATAGTCAATGAATAGAGAGGGTGGTGCACCCTAAAATTTCTCTTATGGCATTTCCATCACCCCTGGTTGAGTTGTATTACTGTTATGCATCATGATGTTAACTTTGGTCCTAGGAGAAATCTATGCTCACCTTATTTTAGTATCCATTGATCCCTTAGTCACACAATCTTATTCATCCCCATGCCATTTTTTTATTTCTATTTTTGGATAAATTTTCTATATATGTTAGGAAATTATTTAATCTTCTCTGCCCCTAAAAATAACCACAAGTTGGGAACTTAGTACAATCCTTTTGATAATGCTAGGGCAAGCCACACTTATAATAGGTGCATAGGTGAAATATTCCTCCACCCCTAATTTTTCACCTCGTACTATATAGGAACACTTGCCTCTATACCATCCTTGCTCTTGATTCATAGGTATTATAGGGTCTTATCATATTCCTTGCACTTGTACTTCATGGATCTCATCAATCAATTGGAAATTTTTAGTTTTATGTGTAGTATTAAAAAATTTACAATAAATGATCCTTTGCCATGCATCATTATTTTCAACATTGGGAACGAAAACACATCATGATCTTCCCAAAAAAGACATAATATTTGAGAAGTGGTTTAATGCATTAACTCTAATAATTAATCCTGTCTAGGCCTTTGGTTTTACAATCAATGCACCATAAGCCACTGAAAGTGTCATGTGTGTTGTTTTCAATCATTTTTCAGAGTTGTGAGGCCATTGTTACATTTTTTTCTTCTATAAAGGGACTAATCCCCATGTCCACACTCCTAACCATATCAACTCTCATAGCTTCTTCCAAAACTTCCCTTGGTTTAGTGAAAGTTTTCTTTGACATTGCACACCTGAAAGGTAGGAGAAAACCATTGGAAAACCATTGAGCTTTCTGTAGAGAATGGATCTCATATGAAAATTTGGATACCTAGGTTTTGAAACTTACACCATATACTTGAAATCTTTTGGTGAGGTCTTGCTTGGTTTTTTTGAGTATTGAAAAGTTATGTTGTTTGAATTATAGAATATCAAACTCTTTTAGGAATGTCTTGTCTAGAAAGTCATAATCCAAAATAGCCTATTGTAATTAAAATTTATGGCACCAAGTGTGCATTAAATCTAAAAGGTAGTCACCAATTTATTTCCATTCATTTATAGAGTGATGATGCTCTTGGCAAACCATATTTTTTACACTTATGGAATGATCTGTGGCATTATCCACTCTTTGATATCTAGGTAGATTCATGGATATTTATTATATGAAATGTTCATGAGGAAGAATATATGTTATCAACACACTACTTGTTTCTTGAGTTCTTGAAACCTAATTTCCTTGGTAGTTACTTCTACCAAAGCTACCAAAATCTCCTCAAAGTGGGGGTACACTTCTACCAACTCCTAAAATGGTTTGTGTCAATGCTGAATTTATACCTAGAATAATTTGCATCATGCCTAAGACCATTTTTCCTCATATTATGTTGATACTAGTCTACATGGTTGAATTAATGCCTCTAATCTATGGCATGCCCAACATTACTAGGATCTTTGGTATTTCAATGGTACTACTACTATTCTTATTGACTAAAATGTTATTATTTATAGTAAAACACTCCTTTAGGCTTCTTTTATTACACACTCTACTATCTAAGAAATGCATAATTTGCTCAGTTTTACTTTATTTGAATAAGAAATGCATGGGTTGGTCCTTCAGGTAGATTTTCAATGGGTGATCTCTCAACCTTCATGTGATTTTACATGCTCAAATATTTATAAGTAATTATAGCTAGCTCTCTTAGATTATCAATTTCCCACTCATTGACACATGCCTCTATCTCATTGGAGCACTTATCTTTAATGTGAGAGTTTTCCTCATGCCCTTCCTATCCTATGTGGGTCTTGAAGGCATTTCCTAGGCTTACATATTCATCATTCGTAGGGTCCATGGTAGAACTCACTATTTTTTGGCTTTCACTATATTTTCACTATTTGAGCTCACAAGCTTTAAAATTATTTGCTAAATTTATCCATCTTTCCATCCTTTATCAACTCAACATGCAAACCTTGTTTGCCCCTCTTCTATCATCCACGTCACCCATTTTAAGGATAGTTTTAGCTCTCCATGGGAATATATGCAATACCATATTTTACCACATGTTTTTTTTAACTCTAAGGGTAGATGAAAAATGAAAGACCCTCTCAAATCATGTGAAAAAATGGTATTCCACTTCTTTTGGGAAATAATATGTAGAGACCAGAAACTCTAGAAAGTAAATGTTCAACATACCTTTCCACCAAACATCCCTTGATCTGGTGTATTATTCATCAATGCATTAATTTTTTCACTCCATGATTTTGTCTAAGGGTGTTTAATACAAAAAATTCTACTTTAACCATAAAATATGTGGCCCACAATGTGTGATAGTGCTCAAGTAACTTACACAAGAATAATTCATAGAGTGATCATAACAATACTCCACCCTTTTATTAGGAGATATATTTCCTAAGATTTAATTATTATTTTCAAAGATGCCGGCTTAGTTCTTGAGAAACCTCTTTGTTAGTGTAATTAATTAATCATACACTATTCTATAGTTTTAAGATGCACTTGTATTATTTTTTTCTAATTCGTGGGCAGGCTTTAATTGGTGCATACTTATCCATAACCTATTAGTAGATAATATTATTGATCAAGTAAATATTTAATTAACTTTTTATAATTAAATTTTATCTTATTCTATTTGTAACTAATCATCAAAACCCAAACCTTAACCCTATCCTCCTATTTTATCTATATAAGAACAAAAAGAGCTAGTGGGTGAGGGTTATTGTGGATGAGAGATATTATTATACTAGAAGAATTAGGCTAGTGCTCTTAATCAAAAGAGTTAGCTATACTACTTGGATGAATACATGTTATTTTTTATTTAAGTTTTTATAGAGTTATTTATGCATGCAAGTGGGTTTAACTCACTAAGTATGTATAAAATGGGTCCATTGATAGATACAAAACTCAACTTATAGCAAAAGGTTTTTCACAAGTTGAATATGTTGACTACCATAAAACCATTTATTTAGTTACCAAGATGAATTAAACTAGGTTAGTACTCTCTTTAGCTATAACACATAGATTGGAAGTCCATCATATAGGCATCAAAAGTGACTTCTTACATGGAGACTAATGGGAAGAAATCTACATGTCCTAAACTCCCATGTCACCAAGAAGTGAGAACTCCAACTTTGTGTGTACATTTATAAATTCCTTATACTATTTAACACCATCTTCTTAACCTTGGTATGAAAATATCAACATGTTCTTAATCAACTTTGGATTTTCATGAAGTCCTCCAATCCCATAGTCTACACCAAGAAATTAGACATAAAAATCCTAATTTTGGTCCTTTATGTTGATGACTTAATCATCACAGGGAGTTCCACCAAGTAGATTCATGATTTGAAATCTTAGATAATTATGACTAACTTAGACGTGTTACATTTTTTCCTTGGTCTTCAAATTTCATAATCTAAGAAAGGAATTTTTGTTAATCAATATAAGTATGCTCAAGATATACTCAACCATTTCAACATGAACTATTGAAATTCTACATTGACTCCTTATTAATCTAGAGTTAAGATTTTTAGTAAGAAATCTTCTCCTTTAGTTGATGGTACACTCTATAGGGAATTGGTGGGAAATTTTCTATAATTAATTCATACTTGTCATGATATTTCATTTTGTATGAACTTGGTATCACACTACTATATAAACCCCCATAAAATCCATTGACAAGCTTCAAAATTCATTTTAAAGTATCTTTGTAGTACAACTAATAATGGGAATGAGTACAAGTTAGAAGGAAAATCCTCAATTTTTTTTTATACTTATGGTGGGACACAAAAGTTGTTAGCTACAGATATAGTGACTAGACAGGAGATCTAGATGATCATAAGTTAACTGCAACATACATCTATCATATTGAAATAGGTCATGTGACTTGGTATTACAAGAATAAAACTACTATTACTTTGTTTACTATGTAATTTGAGTATAATGGAGCTATCACTACTAGTTGTGAGTCAATTTGGATTCAACACTTTCTTTCATAATTTGGATTTACATAAACCTAACCCAAACTACTTTGGTATGATAATCAGAATGATATCCACATTTGTTTTAACCTGGTGGATCACCAACACACAACATATATTGATATCCACATGCATTATATTTATAAATTGATATAATAAAAGGTCATTGATTTTAAGGTTTTATAAACAAATGATCAAGTTACATACATATTCACAAAACTTTGCTTAAGGCTCAATTTACTCAGCTCAAGCAACATTTGGGAGTGAAAGAAGGTGTCATCAAGGAGGGATAGTTCATTGATTCCTCCATCATTACCTTCAGTGTAGGCAATGTTAAGTGGGGTTGTTAGTGTATTTAATTACTCATACACTATTATATAATTTAATATGCACTTGTATTATTTATATGTAATTTGTGGGGAAGCACTAATTGGTGCATAGTTATCCACAATCTTTTATTTGAAAATATTATTAAGTAAATAATTAATTGACTTATAATTTTTTTATTATTCTATTTTTAACTACTAACCAAAACCCTAACCCTAATCATATCCTCCTCTCTTATCTATATAAGAATATAAAGGGCTAGTTGATGAGGTATAATATGATTGAGAGTTACTGTTATACTAGACAAATTAGGCTAATGCTCTTAATAAAAAGAGGTAGCTATGCTACATGGATGAGCATTTGTTACTTTATCTTTAAGCTTTCATATATTTATTTATACATTTATTGTGGGTGTTAGTATTATGGTATATAACATGATTATGGAACCTATCCCTTTGAATCATCTACGAACATTAATTTATATAGTTGGTTAAATAACTCCCCAGCAATGAAACCACCATGTTGGGGTATTTTCCTATGTGCAAAAAAAAAGTATTTGCATCACTATTTTTACCATAAATATTGTCAATCACTACGTTGGCATATCACACAAGTAAAATCATATACTCACATAAGGCATAAATACATACAACCAAGGCACATTGGGTTAGCCACAAAAGATGCATATTCATAATTAGCCATGATTTATTATAGGAAGATAGAGAGTTTAACAATACTTGGAATTTTTAAAGTAAATAAGAATAATCAAATGCATTTCATATGTAAATCTAATAATTTATTTGAATGCTTAGAACATAAAATCAATGTGACACATACATCCACTAATTGTGAATTCAAATCTTTGAATTAAAAAATATCATAATGATAGAAACAATGCTTCAATGTTCCAATACATAAACAAGAGTTAACTTATCATTTATCAACCTAATAACTTAATATTTGTCACTTTAACACAAATAATCATAACCACAACCACAACATACTAAAAAAAAACTGAGTAACTTTGATGCAAGGTGGTATTTTATAGGAATAAGCCACCACCTTGCTACATTAAATAATTACACCTTCATAAAATGGTTCAACAATTTTTTAAATAAAGGGATAACTACTAGTCACAAATCCCCTTATCTAAAAAAAACCTATATTTGTACCATGTTTTCCTAGATTCAATCAATTAGTTATAAGCAATGACTTCAATAAATATCAAACTACCTGAAGCCTATTTTCTTTTTTCAACCCCTTAGATAAGTGATCCTAAATTTTTACTTTGTGGTTTGCACAACATCCTTCTCACTAAGTGTGATATATTTTTTACACTCACCATAGTTCCATATTTTGTGCATGTTGACACTTTAGTTTTTAATTCTTTTCATTTTGAGTGCTCCTGCATGTTTCAATACATCTTTGAAATCGCTTCCTCACATGTTTTTGGGTATGATCGTGCTCTGCTAGACTTGGTCAAAATTGTGGTAGCACTTTGTAGATTTAATCCTTATGACTTATTCCTTCACACACTACCATGTATAAAATAATTTCACCTCTCTCACCCTTCATTCTCCAAAATCATGTGTGCACTTCTACACTTGGTTAAAATTGTAAGCCAACAAAACACATGACATTCCTTATGTTGATCTCTTCAATTACATGATGTCTAAGCCATATTTATCAAGAAGATTAGATATATGGGTCATGTTTTTAATGGTGTTTGACCTTAATTATATAGTATTAAAATAAATTAAAGGGTGAGTTATTATAGATCAATTAGTTAAGGCTCTTGTATTAGATATCACTCCTATAAATGACACTTTTTTGGATGAGTTTGTAATGCAAATTGATTAGAATGAGACTTGGATAATGATTTTGATGGTTCCAAACATTCCTCAAGTGTGGGGGTTGGGATTGTATTTATTACCTTGAGGGAGCAACTATGATCTCAACTTATGAATTAATATTTTCATGTATGATTAATATTCTAGAATATGAGGCATTGATTCTATGACTTCATGCTTCATGTGTATTAAAAGTTAAAACTATCAAAGTCTATGGTGATATTCAATTCATGTTTAACCAAGTAATTCAATATGATTTAGAGATTTGGTGTGTAATTTTATGACCTATTTTGATGATTTTTATGTCAATAACATTCTTAGTGTTTTATCATTTTTTGGATTTAGTGATTTATATAAGACAAACTATTGATAATTTAGATTGTAAAAGATATATCCTAAATTAAAAATATCTTCATGTAAAAATTATATTGGGATTGAGCTTACTATTTATATAAATGATAAGAGGATAGGGTAATTATATTTTTTCTATTATGGTTTGGTCTTATTCAATGTATAGTCATTATAAACTATCTGTAATGGCTTTGTGATTGCTTGGTTAGGGATACCAACTATCAGAATCTACCAAGACAACTCCAATACGACATAAACATCTACAATAGCTGAATATATCCACTATATACCAAAATTGTCTTCTATGTTTTTACAACCTTATTTTTCTAAAATTCATTATGCCTACCTTTCAAGATGTTTTATATGTAATTTTAGATATTCGGTCTTATGCACATATTTGAATTTTCCTTCCTTCACCTTAAAAACATAGAAACACTTCCAAAAATTTACTTGGCCTATAAAAAGGAGTTTGAAATATGGGTTGGAGAGCCCCAACCACATCCCACTGAGTGCTTGAGTATTTCCAATGTTCCAATACTTTGAATAGAGCTCAAACTACATGTAGTTATCCTACCTATGTGCATGTGTGCTCAATAGTGATCCACTAGAATGTAGGCACCATTTTTAGCTTTTGAAACTTGACAATATACAACTTTGACCTTGATTTAAGTGTTCAATCTTGGCTTAGTGATTGTTCCTTTGAGGGGTTTTAAGTTTTGGATGCTTCAATGTAGCACCTCAAGGATGTGTAAATGTATTCCCCAATTCATAAGTGATTTGTTTAGTGAACTCTAAATATAAATAGCCTTTGGTTTGATGTGTTTATATAGATGACTCTTTTGGTGCTTTCCTTCATAATTAATGAGCAAAACATCCATTTTGAACCAAGGACAGGCTTTTAATTTCAAAAATAGTCATTTGAATAGCTTGGGATAATACCAAAAGAGGTAGATGATATTGGCAATGGGTATTGTCTGATTGTTTCTAAAAATACCTAGGATAGAGGAAATAATGATATAGAAAATGGTGACAATATTTTTAGAATAATAAAATAATTAGGCACATACTAGGAGAGATTTTATATGTATGATATAAAATCAAGAAGGCTAAGTCCATAAATAAATGAATGAATTAGTGAAAATAAGAATAAGAGTCAATTGTTTATGCATAAGTCATGTGCATTAAGGATTGATGAAAACTGGAACTATCAATTGTCTAATACCAAATTTATTTGTTTACACCTAGAATAAATATGTTTTAACATGCAGATGCAATAACAAGTCTTACTTCCCTAGTTACCATTAATATTATAGATGGTCATGCTATATTGAATATCAAGAAATTGACACAACCTACAATTGAGATAGAACATTGGAATATATAGAGGTATTGGCAACATAAATTGGTATCAAGAATTTGAAATGACACACATATGTTTTTAGTTACTTATTAGAATAAATGGTTCATACACATTTTTCAAAAAATGATAGAATGATGTTATGAAGATATTCCCTTAGATATGTAATAATTAGAGATGCAAATTTTAATATGTCCTTTAATGGTAAATTGGTTAGATGTCTTGATGAGAATAAGCTAGACTGACATTACATAAATTTCATGATAGTGAGTGTGATGGAAACTTTAATAGAAAATCATGTCATATAAATTGATTATAATGGGTAATTACTAGAATAAAACGGAGCATGATTCTGATGAATATGAAAAAAAATGTGATAAATTCTAGAGACATAACAACCTTACACATTTTCCATCCCAAGAGTTTCAAACCATTGTTTCACCATGGGCATTTTCCATATGGGTATTTGATTTAGTTGGTAAGCTTAACCCTCCATCTTCAAAAGGGTATAATTTTATGATTATACAAACTAAATATTTTACAAATTGTGTTAAAGATGAAACACTAGAAACCACCACAAGTGAATATATTTGTATATTTCTCATGACATATATTATTTCAAGATTTGGTCTACCATGTTCAACCATTATTGATAATGACTCATCTTTCAAGTATAATACGACTAATATTTTTTGTGACAAATATAATATTAATCATACGTTATCAATTCCTTAATTTTTGCAAGTGAATAGTCAATTTGAATCATCTAATAATACTATTATTAATATTTTATCAAAACTAGTTAACAAGCATGAAAATGATTGGCATAATCAGATACATTGTGCCTTGTCAGCATACAAAACAAGTGTTAGAACTTAAATGGGGGAAACTCCCTATTCAATGGTTTATGGGGCATAAAAATATGAACCTTACATCTTGAGAGTCCCTCATTGAAAGTATGACATAAAGTAATTATTTGTGATGACAATTATAGAGAAAATTATTACATTAGTGCGAAATGTTGGATGAAATGTGAATTCATGCTATTGAGCACCACTAAATTGATCAAAATCACCTTGAGAAGGCTTATAAAAAGAGTATCAGATCAAGAGAATTTAATATAGAGATAAATTATTAAAAGGAATTTAGGTGTATATTAATACATATAAAAAGCATAAATTCAAGTTTATACCTAACTAGCTTGACCCTTTTATTTTATCAAGAAAATGTGGATTAGGGGCATACCACCTTGATAAATTAGAAGGTAAGCCTTTAAAAAATCCCATTTCTATGTTTTTACCATGCCTCTTTTTATCATATTATATGTTTTCTTTATTATTGTTCCCATTTTGACTAGACATTTATTTACTTTTTCTTTAGTTGTTTTTATAGTTCATTTTTCTTCGTTTGACTTTGGTTGTTACCTTTTTTTCTTAATTATTTTTCATTGTTCTTTATCTTTATGCCTGAGAATTTATTATTTATTTTTCTATATTGCCTTTTCCTTTTGCATCCTTATGTTTTGTTTTCTTATTTAATTTTGATTTGTGTTTGGTTGTGTGTCAACACATGTCTCATAGTCTATTATTCTCCATGATTTATATCATGCAAATGTATTTCATGTTCTTTCATGTGTTGCCATGATCTATACCATACATCTGGTAGGGAAAAGTTTCCATGTTTACCATTCACATCATTATATCTTATGATACTAGTGCTACGTTAATTTTTACTAACCTTCATATAGGGCATGTTTACTTTGTGTTCTATTGATTACACTTTTGGCTTGTGGGCATGTTCTTCTTGCGATTCTATAGATCATATATTTCCCATGTGGGGAATATTAATATTATGATTTCATTTAATACCTAGGGAATTTTATCTTTGTCCTTTATTGATTATATTTTATGAATTGGGGCATATTACACTTGTGCTTATATAGATTCTATCACAGGGCCTTACAAGAAAACATTTCTATGAAAATGTTTTCAAGATGATATCTTACTATGTTGAACATCAAAGTTTTTTCCCTATCTTACACATGATTCACATAATCCTTTAATTTTGAGATACACACTTCACATGTTTATCCCATGTCTTAAAATGGGGTCATATATTCCAACCATTCTTATTTTTAGACTCCAAGACCTAACCATTTCGATATTATTTTCTTCTCCTCTAGACAAGGACAATTACAAGCTGAATTTTCCAAGACACACCCAACACATGGCACTTGTTCCCACTTTAGAATGCATTCATGATATTTCATATCCCTAATCTCTTTTTATTACATGATATTTATTTAGCTTTGATTTTTAGTTATTGAAAATTTTACACATAAATTCATGTATTATTTAGCACATGGTTATATATATGGAGTTTTACAGGGACATTCTAACTATTAGGTAACCTCAAATTTTCAATTTTATTAATAACAAGAGAGATACATATAGGTTAGTGATATCCTAAAAAAAAGGAGTCAAGCCTTATCACTCTAGACAAAAAATAATTATTCTAAGGGGTGAGTTGTTATCACAACTCACTTGACCTCTCACACATATAATACTATGTTGGTATAAACCAATAACAAACTATTTCCAATATTACCCTAATTAATATGAACATAAGGTAAGGGAACAATCCACGTATACTAGAAAAAACATATAATTTTATGGAGGGAAACACATCAACCAATCAAAATATGAACGAGGACACACATTAGTGCATACTTCATATTTGTGTGAACATAGACATTTGTTTACAAACACACCAAGTATGCACAAATATTAAAACACATTTATATTTATGATAACCTAATTATGTAAATATATACCAACACATCATCACTAATCACACCAAATATGTAAATATGGACACACACATCTATTTACAATTAATAATTAATAAGAACACATCATCACTGAACACACACAAACACAACAAAATTATAAAAAGTATAGTGGAAATAGGTAATCACTATGTCTTATTGGCTATTGGCCACCTCATTTAGATTCACACTTTTATTACTTAATCATTTTCACTTGATCATAAAAAACATAAATGATCACCATTGTCACTTGAAACTATTAATGGATTTAGTATTTTTGGCATGGGTTTATACCTAGATTATGTCACCATTGCCAATGATGATAAAAAAATATTTATGCTATGTAGTTGTTTGGGAATATTCTATTTTTTCCACTACAATAAACTAAAACGCATGATTAAGTGATGAACTCAAGGTTAGATTGGTCTCCTTGCTCCATATCCTCTAACCTCCTACATGTTCAACTAGCTAAGCAAAACAATATGGTATTTTATTGGATGTCATATATTGAATGGACCCCCACATGATATACATATATTTTCCCTAAGGATGTCAGGTTTTCATAATAATTCATCTTTTATTGAGCATGAAATTTGACTTTTGGACAAGTGACAACATACACCAAAAAGACTCCATATAATCAAGAAATAAATAACAGTGTCTAAACTATTTGGAAATGGTTTTTGAACATTTTATATATATTATAGAAACTATATTATTCAAAAATAACATTAATATCTAGTATTAACAATTTTAATACCACATATTAAAACAAAACTTAACCAAAAAATAAACATTAAATAACAAATTAGTAAAACAAATAAATAAACAACTATAAACTATTTTTTTCACCTAACATAATAAATCACATTGAATTATTAAAAAATGACATTGAATCCTAAAGTAACACACATGGATAATAATAGACATGTGAAACATGTGGTAAATTTAGGCAACATAAAAACTACACTAATACACATCAAACTAGTAGAAAATAATTCATAAGGATCACCAATTTCATAAGCATGCATGATTCTTTGTGTAGACACTAAAATATGGAATTTCATACTTGGAAATGTAATTTTTAACTTAGCTTAACCCCACATGACTTGTGCGTACATACATGACTCTTAATTTTCATTTTCTCAAATCCACATGCCTTCTATAGGGCTAACCTTCCCAAGTTGTTATCAATCACCTATAGGAATTCCCATAGTGTATGCCAAACTAGTTAATTATCATACTAAGATATCTCCAAATCATCAAATAAATGTTCTTGTCTCATAGATAATAATGTCAAAGTCAAAACATATTGTCCAATGGTATAGTCTTAGTCTGATGGTTTTGTCCCATGAAAACCAACTATCACATTCCAATTTTTAAATCATTCATATGGGTCACCCATATGTTTCACATGTTAGTGGCATGAGAAAGTACCCAAAGAGTCATATATAAATAAGAAATAGGTATGGGCCTATTATTTATCTATAACTTATCTAGAAAACACCTATCAAGCATACTCAAACACTTTCAAATTGAAGAGGACTGCCCTATTCTTTCCAATTTACCAATTAATCATTAGAAGTAGATATTAGCCAAGTCTGAAATCAAGATCTAAGCCCAAGTTGACAATTTCTAAGTATTAAGGGCTAAATTATAGGCTACATCCATTGAACAAGCATTATTGCACACATTCACCTAATCGAGAGAACTACATGCAGTTTTCCTCTTCAAAGTATTGGATATGTAAGAAACACTCAACCATTCAATGGGGAGTGGTTGGCATCAATTCAACCCACCTTTCATCCCATTTTTTAGGCCTAAACATATTATTTAAAATGGACCTAGGGTTTCAAATGAAGCAGATAGAGTTTTGGGAGTCACATGTACAATGAGACCTCAAGATCACATACAAAGATAAAAGAGAAGAAAATACAATGACCTATACTATAACAAATAAGAAATAATCATATAGATAAAACCATCACACTCAAATCACAACATAAAATGGTAGTGACAAAAAGCTAACAATAGTTTCAAAGTGCACCCAAAGATCTAGATCCTAATTCAAGTGGCCCATATACTAGTCTCCCACCTTTCTTGTTGCTTGCTTGTAGTGCTAGTCCTATACAATACACTGAACTATTAATTATTTTATCCTTTGTTGTGATTTATATATTTATCGAGCTATAGTTTCAAATCAATTTCAATTTTTTACATTTAGATTTGTACTTTACTATATATCTTTATATTTTAAATTACTTACATTAGTTTCTAAGTTATTAGGACTAGCATAATCCAGGCATGTAGGACTCCCTTTGTTCCTCCTATTATTCCTATTCATGAAACTTATTTGATCATTTAATATGATATTTATCATGAGACAAGTATCATGGATTATAATCAAATAAATTAATATGTAGACTTTCGTTATAGATTTGATCGAATCGATGAAAGAAAATTAACTTGATTCCTATACATGAACCCAAAAATACATGATGAATTATTATATTTAAAAAGAGACGAGAATAAAATTTTGGCTAGGACTAGTTCATCCAAGAAAAAATATGATCCCTTTAATGTTATTAATCAATATCATGGAGGTACCAATTCCACCATAGGTGTTCAAACATATACCATTGCTACTACGCTTATGTATACACTCTTGGTTACACACGTCTTGCCCACCTAACGTGTGGAGGAAACACAAGGGTTATCTCATATTACCATGCCTATTTATATATAACCAACTTATGCCAATCCTAAAATGACTACACATGTTACATTATAAAGTGCACCTACTACATGATCCCTCAAGTAGATTGTTTCAACTCTATAAACTAAGGTGTTTCAATTAGAGCAAGGTATCCTTAGATACAATCATTTTATATATTTGCATATTTTACGTCATCGTCCATTAGCAAACATTAATTATGCATCGATTGAAAAAATGTTGACTAATCTTTTTCCATGTAATTTTAAGGATTATATTTTATAATGGTTTTATGATCTACCATTTTCAATAATTAAATAATTATTTTTAATTATCGAATAAATTTATAGCACACTTATCCGTCAACATCAGTGAAAAACTATCTTATGTTCAAATTGTTAAATTAAATAAAGGATCAACTAAGCCACTTAGTGATGTATTGCAATATAAGACCATGTTCTCCAAGATGACCAATCCTATGGAAAACAATGAGCTCCAATACACATTCAATAAAAAATTCTCCCACCACTCCATGAATCTATTGTATTCAATAAATTCAAGTCATTTAATGAGCTATGTCATATAGTCAGAGATCAAGAAGTAAAACTCATAGCTTTGAACAAACTTAAATAAATACCTAATACTAAAACTACTTCAACTTTTAAATTTGAAAGAAAACTAAAGTACAAGGTTAAATAAAATGATACCAAGAATGAATCACAAACAACAATTAATGCATTATCACAACCTAAAATAAACTTCTCTTATTCACCCCACCAAAGAGGTTTTCATGATTACCTCAACCTTCACATGTGATGTTTCTAAAGTTACTCGAATGCAACCTCATTTCTCTTCCTCTACCATAAGAGGTTGACATGAGTTAACCATTACCTAAGAGTTATGAAAATAATGCATATTATGACTACCATCAATGTGTTGGACATTATACAAATTAATGCGTCAAGCTAAGGTGTAAGATACTATTTCTCATTGATGATAATATTAATGAGATTCACACACCCACAAAGGATTAACGACCATAATCTAATGGAAATGAAAAGTCAAAAATATTTTCCAATCCTATTTTAAATCATAAGGTAGTAGAAACTAAGGGTAATTCTAAATTTCATTATAAATACAATACACATATGCCTCCTACATATGATCACCCATTGGATAATATCATTGGTACATTAAAAAGTGTCACTGTATGGAGAACCAAAATTACATTTGATGACAATGAGATTGTGGATGATAATTTAGCTTTAAATTCATTATTTGTATGAGCTTATGTAGATTTACAACCCATTCATAGTGTCATGATAGATAGTGGTTTAATTGAGAATGCTTATATAATGACACTTTCACATTCTCATGGATACACATATGAGCATTTGATAGAGACAACCAAGATATTCAAATGCTTTGATAGACAAAGACATAATCCCTTGGGACACATTGGTTGGCCTCTTAATGTATATCCTATAGTATTTATTAATCCATTCGTAGTCTTACCAATCATAGGGGTCTTTTATATGTTATTAGGATGCCCTTAGATACATAATCTCTATGTAGTACCATCTTTAGTGCATTGGTGTTTCAAGTATATACATCATAGTAGGGTGGTGATAGTTGTAGGTATTTTATATGATTACCCTATTCTACCATAGGAATTTCCTCCACCCCTACCACCATCGTAATTGGTTACACCTATTCAACAGTATTCTCCATATACATTTATTACACCTATTCAAGATCATTTTATGTAGCCAATTACTACACCTATTCATGATTATGTTATAGAGACAATTACCTCACACATATTGAATCATTATATGTAGTCAATTATAAAGTATACTCAATTTTATTCTATGCAAAATATGTAGAGGAGTGTTGTTTCTACGCTTATTTCGCTTTCACATTCAAAAAATAGAAATGAGAAACTAAGAGATGGTCTAGGGTTAGAAGATACCCGGATATAGTCGTGCCCACCGAAATCAGACGTTGGAAAGTACTCCTCTTTGGCTGTGGAAGAATGACACCTGCGAAGAAAAAGAGACTAAACACGAAAAAATGTTAGACGAAGAGACGGTGGGCTGTCAAGAAAACGCTTGATCCTTGAAGTACGAAGACTTCCTTAAGGGATATCAACCCACTAATAAAAAATAAAATATTTGACTGAAGTAGAAATAATGAAAGACAGAATGAAAGCAAATAAAAGACAAAAAGTAGAATGCGTACCTGATATGCAACAAACTACTCTGCAAAGTCACTGGTGTCGGTCTCTATGCCGGCATCGGTCAAGAAGAGTGTCAACGTCAACTGAAGTGCCGACGTCGGTAGGGGTAATGACCGGCGTTGGTCGGGGAAATAGTTTTGGATAGGGTCTGGTTGGGTCTGGACAGAGTTTTTGGATAGCAGAAGGGTCTGAAGTTTTTGTCTGAGGGTTTGGGAAGATGGTTTAGGAGTCAGAGGGATTTATTTGAGGGTTTTAGTATAGGGATCTGGGCAGAGTTACAGACTGTATTTTCCAGACAGGGTGGATAGAGGTGATACGGGTGGAAATAAGGTCAAGGTTATGGTCTGACTCTAAATCTGGGTAATGATATCAAATAAAAAACAACCAGAGAGTAAAACAAAAACACAGAGTAAAGCTTACCTGTTATACGCTGAAAATAGAGTCAGAGACATGATTGACGTTGTTGATGTGTCACAGAAGTTTGATGTAGCAGACCTCTAGCAAGATGACTGAAATAGAATACCTGTACCGGAGAGAGAGATAATGTGAGAGATTGGATGTAGATTGGTTGGATGCAAGAATTGGTTGATTGTTCGAATGAAGAGGTTTTGCTGATGAAGTCGAAGGAAGGTCTGATAACTGATCGAGAAATGGATTGGCAATCGAATGGATAACAGATAACAGATAACGGTTCCTGTGTTTGGGTCGAGAACGTAGTGTTAAAGATAACCGATGTCAGCAGGACTACCGACGTCAGACGATAAGTGACCGACGTCGGTGACGTTGGCCGGGTAGTGACCGACGTCGACAGATGCAGAATGGGGACAAAAGGCTAACTTTAGCTTTTTGCTCATTTTTACATGCTGCCAGGGTCAAGGCTCGTAGGAAAATGGTCAACAGGGGTTAAATAGGCATGGAAAACTAAAATGGGGGTTAAGGGGAGGATGACAAGGGTTAGACACAATTACGATGTCTACATTTGCCCCTTTTTGTCTTGTTGGTTGTTCTGGACGAACTGCAAGACAAAAACAGGAGTTGGTTGCCCCAGGTGTGGGATAAGGTTGATTCTATCTTGTTGGTTGTTCGAATGAAATGCAAGAGAAAAATAGGAGGGGGATTGGTTGCCCCGATTATGGATGAGGTATTCCCCCTCAAAGCATGAGTCGAGAGAAGCGAACCTGGAGTCGGGTGCTGATTTGACAAAGATTGGATGAAAAAGGGGTGAAGATAGCGAGAATGCTACAAAAGTCATGATTGTGCATACACCACTTCACGAGGATGGTCAGGTCAAATTGTCACAGGTTGAGGGTCAAGGAGTGCCAAAATTGAAGTAACTGGGCCCCAGCATTTGGTCGTCTGCTGATTGGGTTATTCAATCGAAGCTGAAGCTCCAAATGGTCATCGTGTTCTAGGTATCCCAGGCTCAGGAAGTGCTCCTGAAAACACAAAAATGTCACAAGTAATGGGGATCAACCGGCTTGTGATCCTATACTTGTGAAGGTCAAAAGTGGTCTGCACACAATTTTGCTAACTAATCATGAGGTAGCATACATGCAAAAACAACCAAGGCAAAATCGCTTTGGAAGTAGTCACGGTTAGAGGAGATGGTCATGATCTCCAAGGTCTGGTGGTCGGTGGATAGAGGCAAAAGTGATCTCAAGTGTGCCCCAGGGGGCCAAAATGACTTGTACTGGAGGGTTGACTGATTAAGGGCATGATTTTGGTCAAGGTGATGAAAAAAGAAGGGTTGAAGTCTACCGACATCGGTAATAAAATCATCATCAGTGGTCCAAAGGGACCGACATCGATAGGATAGGGCTTGAGAGGATAGGGCTTGATGCAGTAGCCATCACAGCAGCTGGCATTTTCACAGGGGCCAGGATAGTCAGCATCGGTGCAGCCAGGTCAGCCACAGCCACAGGGGTCAGTGCAGGGCACGGCAGCAGGATAGATGGGTCCACTGCAGACTGTATCTCTAGTTAGATACAGTGATACGTTGAATGAGATCACATATTATTAGAGGGCCATCAAGGGGTTCCCTCAGATACAATGATACTCTGAGATGAGGGTAGAGCAGAGCCAACAGCGTTCTATGTCACGAGCGACTGCTACAGGTTCATGCCGGTGGCCCAGATCAGAGGTGGGAGAGGATACAACGTCTTTTCGACCACCGCCACCACCACCACAGCCACAGCCTTGAGGGCGGAGTTGAGATTTTTTTTGATTTTTGATGTATATACCGGCCTGCGTGCCAATGATGCGAGATGTATTATATGAGAGAGAGAGAGACACACACATTGTGTCTTATTGTATAGAACATTATTGATATATATGATGAGATTTTGGATCAGTGACCTGTGTGATGGATGTTTTATAAATATGTGTTTAATGTTTATTACATTTTGATGTGATGCATGTTGATATTATGGTTTATGTGTATGATGTTAAATGAACTGGTTATATGATGTTGTTTAATGATATTGATGTTGATGTTTGATGTGAATGGTTATAATTTTTAGATTAGATGGTGATGCTTAATGACTATGGATGGACATGATGAAAATGATTATGCTAATGATAATATATGACTAGCTATGATGTGATTGATAGATGACGAGAGAATGGGATGGAAGAAAATGATGAAGAGGATGGCCGAGCTAACCCCAGAAGACCCCATGTCAACTAAGTGCTACCTACATAGCCCTTGTCCTAAGGGCCTCAGGCCAATGTAATTCTCCCAAAGAGGGAGGAAAAGGGTCAAAGTGATTGATTGCTTGTGGTCAAGGTCAAAGAGGATAGGGTTTGTCTATCAGATAGATGAACAAACAAGGGTGGTCGAGCTAACCCCAGAAGACAGTCGTGTTATATGAGTGCTACCTACATAGCCCTTATCTCAAGGGCCTCAGACCAATGTAGTTCAGACTAGGAGACAAAGCGATCGAAAGTTGGTCTAGTCATGAGAATGGTCTAGCACGTCCATATGTTTGAGAGAACATGCTTGAAATGATGAGAAAAAGTCAAGGTTTTTCACCCCTAGCAATTGCCCATATTAGGTGATGGACATATGCCAAAAATGAAATGAGCCTATTTATGCACCAGCAAGTAATGGTTTATGCTGGTCATAAATTGAGTGGTCTACAGTTTCCATGTGTATTGGTGTCCATAAAAACCAATGTGAATAGGCTAGGTGGTTGGTCGGAAAGAGGGTTGAGCTGTTTTAATAAATGACAAATGACTGGATGTGACCAAAGTGTAAAAGAAGTGAAAGGCATACTCGCCCTTTTTATTGACAAGGACCAAAATGATAGCATAGATAGGGGTTGTTAGAACTAAGAGCCCCATTCATGCATTACGTCATTGACCAGAGGTTGTGTTAGAGCGGTAATCGAATCACTTTGACACTAAAGTGAGCTCGAAGTCGCTTGAGCAGGTGTTAGGATAGGAGGATATAGGGTAACCCATTTTAAGAGCAGAGATAACCTTACCCCTTTTTATAGGAGACCCTGAGACAACTATAAGCCAAGTCCATGACCCGTGTGTTTTTTTTTTTGGGTGCAGACTGATCGATGCGGGAAGTCTACATAGAGATGCCATTTGCTTGGTGGTCATTTGTGAAGCTGATCGATGCGGGAAGCTTCTAAAAAAGTGCTGTTTATAGCAATATTTAATCATAGCCATCCTTCGAGGGAGTGGTCTATATTTTGCTTTATATATAAGGGCTTTAAATAGCTGTCCTTTGAGGGAGTAGTCTATTAACTACAACAATGATAGTACAACTGTCCTTCGAGGGAGCAGTCTGTCTTTTGATGCGATTTGGTGACCTTGGATATTTTTTGACATCTTGATTTGTTTTGACAGAAATGTGAGTCATGGACCAGACTATAGAAGGTCAAGGGTTCCCTTTTATTAGGACAAAGCATTCCTACTGTATAAAAGGGGTATATAGGATTTTGTTAAGGGGAGTAGGGTTTGAAAGGAATGAGGACTAAGAGGATGGGGATTGCTCAAGGGATGAGCTCAAGATAAATGTCAAGTGGACGAGTACTCGACTAACAGTAGAATGGTCACAGATGCAACGCATTAAGAGGCTCAGGTTCTGGTCGTTCGTCAAGAGAAGATAAACGATATGTCCCTGATCCATACTTGTGCGTGATAATGAAAGGTCTGAGCTAATTAGGGACAAACTTGCCTCATTTACTTTGCTCCATATTGGTCACGTGCTAATTCTCTTTGAGGATGAGGTCTCCGATGTTGAAATCTCGTTCTCGCAGATTTTTGTCATAGGCTCGTTTGATGCGATTTTGATAGACATGGAGATGATTGAGGGCAGCAAGATGATGGTCGTCAAGTAGCTCAAGTTGAGCCAAGCGATCTTGACAAAAGTCATCATTAGAAAGAATGTCATGCAGAGAGATGTGGAGAGACGGGATCTGTACTTTAAGAGGTAGGATAGCCTCTGTTCCGTACACGAGAGAGAAAAGGGTAGCACTCATGGAGGTTTGAATGCTAGTGCGATAGGCCCACAAGGCGAAGGAAATGTGAATATGCCAATCCCTTCCAGTGTCGCTGACCACCTTCATGAGAATTTTAGTCAAGATTTTGTTGGAAGCCTCAGCCTACCCATTTGCTTGTGGGTAGTAAGGCGAAGAGAAATTGAGCTTGATGCCAAATGAGTCGCAGAGTTTTTGGACAGTCTTGTTTTTGAAGGACTTGCCATTGTCGGTGATGATTTTATGAGGGACACCGAAGCGACAGATGATGTGGCTGCTGATGAAGTCAACAATTTTGTCGGCTTTTGTGGAGACAAGAGGAATGGCTTCCACCCACTTGGTGAAATACTCGGTGGCAGTGATGATGGATTGATGACGAAGAGACGAATGAGGGTTAATCTCACCAATGAGATCTATGCCCCACTGAGAAAAAGGCCAAAAGTCCTGAGCGACTTGTAAGGCATGACTAGGAAGATGAAACAAGTTAGAGTGTTGTTGACACTTGATGCAACGCTGAACATAGTCGCTACAGTCTTGATGAAGGGTGGGCCAATAATAGCCCAGACGAAGGATGCGCTTGACAACTGAATTCCCAGTGAAATGTCTGCCACAAATCCCGTCGTGGACTTGCTTAATGGCCTGAGATGCTTCAGTGGAGGTGAGACAGCGAAGAAGGAGGCCGTTGAAGCCTCGCTTATAGAGAAGACCCCCTAACATGGTATAGTGAATGGTACGCTTGATAAAAGCTCACCATGCATTGCTAGAGAGATCGGGAGGGATGATAGAAAAAGATAAGTAGTCCACAAGTTGCTTATACCAAACATCTTGTGGGCTAGAGTCTATCATGTTGACATGATTAATGTTGGGAGAGATATAAGAAGGCAATGGCACACGATGCACTGTGACAAAAAGTCTGGATGCAGATGAGGAAGATGGGATATGGGAAGCGAGAGAAGCCATGGTGTAAGCAAACTTATTTGTGGATCGAGGAACAATCTGCAAGAGGTAATGGTTGAAAGATGCAAGGAGAATGTCAGCACGGGTTTTGTACCTTTGCAAAATTTCATTTTTACAGAGTTATGAACCATTGACCTGATTGACAATAAGTTGCGAGTCGCCGAAGATGTTGATGGACTTGATGTTGAGATAGGACGGTCTGAAGTCCCAAAATTAAGGCCTCGTATTCAGCCATATTATTGGTATAATTAAAGTCAAGCTTGAAAGACAAAGGCATGGGCTCACCATTGAGTGGGATGAGAATGACTCCCGCACCCCCACCAAGTTGACATTTGGAGCTGTCGAAGAACATGGTCATTTGGTAGACAATGTCATCGATGGAAAGTGTGGTGATAGACTCGTCAGGAAACTCGCACTACGAAGGTTGATTGTTGGGAAGAGGGGCATCCGCCAGTTGATCAGTGATGGTTTGCCCCTTGATAGATTTCTGCTAGATGAATTTGAGGTTGAACTCAGCAAGCAGCATGAGCCACTGAGCCATACATTGATGTTGATATGGCTTGGAGTGCATAAACTTAAGAGGGTCGGTGTGAGTGATAACAAAGGTTTTGTGGTTAAGAAGATAGTGGCAAAGCTTGGTAACAGCAAAGACTAATGCCAAATAGAGTTTCTTGATATGAGTATATCGAGTTTCATAGTCGACCAGTGTTTGGCTGATATAGTAAACCGCTTGCTCACGATGATGCTCGTCTCGGTGCGCAATCATGGCACCTAATGAATGGTTGGTGACAGAGATATAAAGGTAGAAGGGTTGATCATCTTTAGGTGGAATGAGGACTGGTGGAGAGACCAGATAGTGTTTAAGGGCTTCAAAAGCCTCTTGACAGTCCTTATCCCATGTAAAAGAGACGTCCTTCTTAAGGAGATGATGAAAAGGTTGGCAGCGGTCAAAAAGCTGTGAGATGAAATGGCGAATGGACTGGAGCTTCCCTTGTAGACTGCGAAGCTGCTTGAGATTGGTCGGGGGTGGCATCTCGAGGATAGTGCAGATCTTGGTGGGATCTATCTCGATGCCATGGAAAGAAATGATAAAGCCGAGAAGCTTGCCAGAGAGGACCCCAAAGACACATTTCTTGGGGTTAAGGTAGACATTGTATTGAAGAAGGCGAGAGAAGATGATTTTGAGAATGGTCAAATGGTCACGACGAAGCTTGGACATGCCAAGAAGGTCGTCCACATAGTCTTCCATGATTTTATGGAGGAGATCATGGAAAATGTAGGTCATGGCATGCTGATATGTGGCACCTGCATTCTTTAAGCCGAAAGGCATGACTCGATAGCAAAAAGTCCCCCATGGGGTAATGAAAGTAGTCTTGTGCTGATCTTCTGGAGCGATTAGGATTTGATTGTATCCTAAAAACTCGTCCATGAGAGATAGCATCTCATGGCCGATCGTGAGATCAACAAGCTGGTCAATGTTAGGAAGAGAAAAGTCATCTTTAGGATAGGCTAGGTTAAGCTCACGATAGTCTGTGCAGATCTAGATCCCCCCAGTCACCTTGGTGACTGGGACGATGTTAGAGACCCACTGCAGATAATCGATGGGCTGGATGAAGGAGACAGAAAGGAGGCACTGAAGCTCCTCTTTGACAAGGAGGGAAATGTGAGGATGCATCTTTCAAAGCTTTTGTCTAACAGGCTTAGCCTCTGGTTTGGTGACAATGTTATGGGTAGCGATGGTGGGGTCGATGCCAAGCATGTCATGGTAGGTCTAGGCAAAGGCCTTGCTATGGTCTGAGAGGAACTGGGTATAGTCAAGCTGCTCCTGAGCATTTAAAGATTGTCCAATCTTTAAGACATGAGGAACATCAAAAAAAGGGAGGTTGATGTCAATGGTTGATTCATTTAACATAACTTGGGTCTCAGAAGGGAGAGAGCGCTAGATGAAAGAGTCATCAACGCCCATGTAGGAAAGAATGGCATCGTCGTCAACGCAGTGGACAGTGTGAATGGTTGCTGACTCATCTTCTACCATGCTAGGAAAAATAAGAGGGAGAAACTTGGACACCCCATTGAGCTGATAAGTCAAGGGTTCCAGGCGGATGGTGTTTATGGAAAAAAAACTAGGAGGGATGGAAACCACCGACTCCGTAGGTGAAGGAAGAGGAATGGGTGAGCCTAGAGGAAATTGGTCAATGGTTGGTTTGGGACAAAGGTCTGTAGGGGTCTGAGTGGGGTCGTGATATCCCAAGCCATACCGTTTCTTGGCATCATCATCATTGAGCGGTTTGATGGGCTGATGGGAGCCCTGCTCATAGCGTCTGAAGCCAAAACCCTTCCATGCACACTATAAAGGTAAATGTGTGCAAAGGTGGGGTTACCAAGAAACAAGAAGTCTGATGTGAAAGGTTGAGGTGAAGAAAGAGGATTGCAATCAGTAGGAGCTTGATCAAGCCCCCCATAGACAAGGTTGGTTCGAAGGTGAGGAGGACCATAAGGTACGATCATCCCGATCTGATGGTTGTAACTAGGGCTGTGATGAAGGCGTCCATACTCTTGTGGAGTTTGAAACATGTCTAAGGCTAGCAAGCGATATTCCCCCAATGGAAATCTTTGGAAGATGTCTTCCATGGGATCTGTGGTTGTCGCTTGAAGGGGAGGTGTGAGGGCGACCGCCGGTTGCGAACTGGTTAACGCTTCCGCAGATGGAGGTGGTGTCGGGGTTGATGGCTTGATAGGAATGAGAACGTCATTTGGATGGTAGGTGGTGTTACAAGTTTTGAAGGGTGAAGGGTCAACGAGAATGGTATGGACTTGCCCATCGTGCTCAAATATCACACAATGGTGCAGGGTGGAGGGGACACAGGCCATGGCGCAGATCCAGGGTCGGCCTAGCAAGATGTTGTATTAAAACTCTCCTTCGATGATATAGAAGAGCTCTAGGACTATGCGTGGACCAACGTGAATGTGAAGGATGATTGTGCCAATGGTCATGGCAGTGGTGTCATTAAAGGAATGCAAGATTGCATCAATTTTGGAGACGCAATTCTTGGGAAGAGCCAACTATTCAAAGGCATGGGTGGAGATAATGTTGATGTTGGTGCCTCCATTGATCATAACATGTTTAATGTGTGTCTGATCAACATAGGCAGTGATGAAGAGGGTAGTGTCCTAATCTTCTATGTTGGATGTGGGAATCTCAGAATCGCTGAATGTGATGGAGGCAACATGGGCTAAAGAGTGGACAAGGGCAGCAAGTGGTTGGGGGTCCTCAGGTTGAACCTCCACTGCCTACAGGGCTCTGATGAGGGCTTGATGATGCTGGGGTGAGGTTTGGATGAGGTCATAAAGGGACATCTTCACAGGCATCTGGTGAAGCTGTTTCAACATAGAGTCATGAATTGCCCCTGAAGAGGAAGAAGAAGAGGGTTGAGGCGCGCCAAGGATAGAAATCTTAGGCTTGGATGGTTGAGGTGGATGGATGAAAGGGTAGGTCCAAGGAATGGCAGTTTTTTCCTTTGCCTTGTCCTCTTGTGACCTGGTGGTTATGTGAATGGCATTGATTTTGAAGATAGGGGTGAAGGAGATGAAGGGGTCGTGGTCTGCTGATGAGATGTTGATGGGTCTGAAGAGGTCAGAGGGTTATGAGAAGGAGTCAGGGGTCGGTTGAGAGTGTCCTCAAATAGAAGAGTGTCTTTCTCTAGATAACAGTGAATGACGGTCTTGAGGGCACAACAAGTCTCGGTATCGTGTCCTAGCGTACGATGATATAAGTAAATCTTTGTGTCATCGAACCAGGAGGGCCTCAACTCGAGAGGTTGGAAAGGTCTGATGGGCGAAAGGGTTATGTTGGAAGTCTACAAAAGTTGATGCAAGATCAAAGAGTATGAGCCCACTAAAGGGTTCGTGCTCGTCGATGTGTGCGATACGGGTGACTTTTACTTGGGCAGAGTCGGAGGAGGCTTCCGTACCACCTTTTGGATTGACAGTGCGGTGACAGGTGGAGATGATACTTTCTTTGTGAGAGGTACCACCCTTTTGGGAGAGGGTAGGCTAGCGATAGGCAAAGGAAGAAAAGGAGGCAACTGGTTTTGATTAAAAGTCAGAGTGGGAAGGACTCTGGTTAGGGTCGAAGGATGGGGGCCCAAAATGGAGGGCAATGATGATAGAGGAGGAGGCATTTGCCTATGTGGTTTAGCAGTCTTCTATGACTTGGGTCGAAGACTACTATTGGTTGAGGTCTGGTCTAGGTCCACCTTCACTTGTGGATGAGTGAGGTTGGAGACAGGGCGAACGCCAAGTGACTTGATAGGTTTAGATGGGGTAGATGCAGGTTTTGGTTTTGATGGGGTCGGTTGAGGCTTAGAAATGGGAGTCTGGTTTTTGTTAAAGGTCTTGGGAGATTTTTCCATGGGAGGATCAGCTACATGAGACGAGAGGGCATGGGCATGTTGAAGAGCTATGAGACGCTCTCACAATCCTTGATGCTCCACTTTCCTAGAAGGGAGAAGTTCGAGTTTCTCCACTAGTCAGGAAAATGGCTGAGAAGATGTGGGATGAGGTTTGGGTTCTTGAGAAGATGTGGACGGTTGTGGGGTTGAAGATGAGACTGGTACAGCGGTCTCAGACCCAAGGCATGATGGAGTCGTGATAGGTTCGTCTGTGGTTGGAGACGAAGGAGAGGTAGGTTCTTCCCTGGGTGGAGAAGAAACCAAAGAATAAGGCTCCTCAAGTGGGTAAAGAGCAGGGATGATTGTGCCCTCCACTTGCGGTCGAGGAGTAGGAAGGGTTAGGTCCTCCATGGGCAGTGGGAAGGAGGATGGTGAAACTGGCGGTGCTGGTAAGGTCGAGGCATCCTCCAAGATGAGAGAGGTTGACGGAGAACTAACCGGGGAAAGAGGTTCGTCCTCACGTGATGGACTGATAGATGGACTAACCTCTTGAGGTTGGTTGGAAATGAAGGGTGAGACCGTATTGACTGTTCGTATGTTGTGTTCGTGAATGTTGTCAGTCAAGGTCTGGATATTGTTCTGAGTTGGTGGATGATTGGGGAATGGTTGCTTGAAGATGTCGATGCCCTGATTAGGTGGCACATTGGGATTGTTGAGGATGAGGTCACCCTTTTCTAGCATGTCTTGGATGATATTTTTAAGGGTTTTATAGTTGCCCATGTCATGTCCTTTAATACGGTGGTAATTACAAAAGTCATTTTCCCTATACCATGTAGGGATGGCGCGTGAGAGATCAATTTGTGGAGGTGGTCGGATTTGGGGGAGATTGAGGACCCCTTGTTTGATGAGTTTTTCTAGCACAGATGCGTATGATTCTCTGAGTGGAGTATACTATCGCTGTATGTATCTCTACTGAAATTGGTGGGTGGCACTCTGAGATGTGGATGGCTCAGGCTGATTAGTTAAAGGCAAAGAGGAGGAAGATATAACGACCACATCATTTGCTGAAGCTTTAGATTTAGGATTAGATGAGGAAGGCTTAGAAGAGGGGTCATTAGTCTTGGAGTTGGGATTCTTGCTCTGCAACTTGACTTTATTCTCCTCGACGGCACATAACTCAAGTTTATGGGCCATCGTGAAGGCTTCGTCAAAAGTGCAGAAGGTCTGAACCCTCAAGGTGGAAGAAATATGTTTGGCGCAGGCTTGGGAGAAAAGTTCAATAAGCTCAGGTTGGGGTAAAGAAAAGGAGAGTTGATTGATGAGGCCTCTCCATCGAGCAACGAAATCAGCAATGGATTCGTCCTCAAATTGGTGGATAGAATAGAGGTCTGTGATTGAGACCTTCTTGGTGATGTTGATAGAGAAATGATCAAGGAAGAGTTGGGCCAGCTGAGTGAACGTGAAGAGGGAATGGTTGGTAAGAGAGCTGTACCAGTCAAGCGTATCACCTGAGAGAGACATAGGAAACGTGCGTAAGATCAATGCATCGTCGTGGGCGATAAGGTAACAGGCATGTCTGAATGCCCGTAAGTGCTATTGTGGGTCTTCCTTGCTTTGAAAATGAGAAAACTTAGGAAGTTCCCACTGGCTGGGATATGGTCGGATCGGGATGGAAGGATGGATGGGCTTGTTGCAAATTTGTTCGTATGAGAGAGTATTGCGTGAGCTGGAAATGGAGGTCTCTAGGCTAGACATTTTGTCCATCAGCATTTTGATGATATCTACTGACGGATTGGTGGGTGGAGCGCCCCCTAGATTGTAAGGCACTTAAAAGAGGCTAGAAGAGGCATACGACGTAGTCGGTTGTACCAGTAAGGGCGCAACGTACGAATGACTAGTCGTAGGGATAGAAGAGAAGACTAAGGATGGTTGGGTAGAAGGCACAACTAGGCTTGATGTTGCCACAGGGGGTTGGTTAGTGGTAACATGGGCCAATGGATAGGTAGCCACCCTGGTGTTGATAGGGGCCAGGGTAGGTGGAATAGAGACGACCAGATTTTGAAAGGGGGTAGAAAGTGGTTGAGTGGGCTGAGGTTGATAGGGGGCCGAAACCGCAGTGGAAGTGCGCCCGAAGATGGAGGGAGAGGCTACACTTGGATGGTTGGTCAAAGGCTGGTCATTGGTCGAGGCCATAGCCTGGGTGTCAAAAGGTTGAACTACAGACGCTGTTGATACGGCCGCAGTTTTGAGAAGAGAGGTCGGCATTCCGTAGATTGGATTGCCCAAGGAGTCTCGTGTTTGGCTATTCGCGAGATAGTGCTGCAAGGCTTTGACGTTGAGGTCAAAGAATCCTGCAAAATCTTGGTTCCCTTCTGGGACAATAGGCATTTGGGTTAGGGATGGTCTAGTAGGAGTTCTTTTAGTCTCCAAGTTGAACTCCATTATAGGACTGGTTATGGATAGGGTAGACGAAAGTGGGTGATGCCTCGCATGATCGACTAGAGCCTTGGCTTGACTACGATTCAGAACCATTCAAGGCAAGAAAGAACGTCCTTACAAGCTCAAACAAGCAAATAAGAATAGAAAAGATGAAGAACACAAGCAGATCCTAAAACCCTAGGAGTAAATTATTAGGATTATAGTGGCTTATGCCTTAGAATGTGTGTAGAGGAAGATTGGCTTTTGACTCGGGTCCTAGAAGAAGTAGTCTATGGATGGTTTCAGGTTAGTTATGGTGCTCAAGAAGTCTGTATTAGGTTTCGTACAAGGCCTGGTGCTAAGGAGCAAGTTCCCCTCACTTCATGAGTCCAGTGATAAGCTGGGCCTGCTTAGCCAAAATATACTTCCCCTATAGATTAGACTCTGCTAGAGAACAGAGTGGGCTTTCCCTTTGGTGATGAAATCCAAGTAGGATCGTCGGGATGGGTAAGGTATCTGCTGGGGGATGAAATCCTAGTCGAGCCTTGTCTCAGGTAAGTTAAGATGTTTGTTTTGTGCAAGTGGTTTGGTCGTGTAACATCAAGTGGACTAGATTAATTCAATATGCGTTTATTAATTACTAAGTGTGGTCTAAGAAATGCAAGCAAACAGAAATGCAATGCAACGTGTTTTAAGTCCAAGTCAAAATTTTTGTTTGTATGAAGACGAATGGAGAAAGAGTCGAAGAATATGAGTTTTGACTAGTCTAGAAGTGCAAGAAAGAAAAGAAAAGTTCTTTTTATTCCTGCTTATGATGTCGTTTAGAAGAGACGAAAGAGGTGAAAAGGAAGGAACCTAATGCACCTATATGAATGAAAGAAAGAAAGAACCCAAGGAAGGCCCTAGGATCCCACCAGGTGTGCCAGAATGTTTCTACGCTTATTTCGCTTTCACATTCAAAAGATAGAAATGAGAAACTAAGAGATGGTCTAGGGTTAGAAGATACCCGGATATAGTCGTGCGCACCGAAATCAGACGTTGGAAGGTACTCCTCTTTGGCTGTGGAGGAATGACACCTGCAAAGAAAAAGAGACTAAACATGAAAAAATGTTAGACGAAGAGACAGTGGGCTGTCAAGCAAACGCTTGATCCCTGAAGTACGAAGACTTCCTTAAGAGATATCAACCCACTAATAAAAAATAGAATATTTGACTGAAGTAGAAATAATGAAAGACAGAATGAAAGCAAATAAAAGACAAAAAGTAGAATGCATCCCTGATATGCAGCAAACTACTCTACACAGTCACCGGTGTCGGTCTCTGTGCCGGCATCGGTCAAGAAGAGTGCTGACGTCGGTTGAAGTGTCGGCGTCGATCGGGGTAATGACCGGCGTTGGTCGGGGAAATAGTTTTGGACAGGGTCTGGTCGGGTCTGGACAGAGTTTTTGGATAGCAGAAGGGTCTGAAGTTTTTGTCTGAGGGTTCGGGAAGCTAGTTTAGGAGTCAAAGGGATTTATTTGAGGGTTTTAGTACAGGGATCTGGGCAGAGTTACAGACTATATTTTCCAGACAGGGTGGATAGAGGTGATACGGGTGGAAATAAGGTCGGGGTTATGATCTAACTCTAAATCTGGGTAATGATATCAAATAAAAAATAACAACCAGAGAGTAAAACAAAAACACAGAGTAAAGCTTACCTGTTATACGCTGAAAATAGAGTCAGAGACATGATTGACGTTGTCACTGTGTCGTAGAAGTTTGATGTAGCAGACCTCCAGCAAGATGACTAAAATAGAATACCTGTACCGGAGAGAGAGAGAATGCGAGAGATTAGATGTAGATTGGTTGGATGCAAGAATTGGTTGATTGTTCGAAGTCGAAGGAAGGTCCGATAACTGATCGTGAAATGGATTGGCAACCGAATGGATAACGGATAACGGATAACGGTTCCTGCATTCGGGTCGAGAACGCAGTGTTAAAGATAACCGACGTCAGCAGGACTGCCAACGTCAGTCGATAAGTGACCGACGTCGGCGATGTCGCCCAGGTAGTGACTGATGTCGGCAGATGCAGAATGGGGACAAAAGGCTAACTTTAGCTTTCTGCTCATTTTTACATGCTGGCAGGGTCAAGGCTCGTAGGAAAATGGTTGATAGGGGTTAAATAGGCGTGAAAAACTAAAATGGGGGTTAAGGGGAGGATGACAAGGGTTAGACACAATTACGGTGTCTACAAGTGTATTGAACTTTCATAGATGATCGATATTACAATACCCATTACATCAAAGGGTCATTAAGATCCATGACAACCAACATTCACTCCACGCCCCCAATTATAATAAATGATAGTTCAACTTGATTCATAGGAAACACACGTACAAGGTTATCCTATGATACAATTTATTTCATAGGATATGTTACATTCTTGAGTTACACATCATACACAAGACACTATGAGTGATGAAGATGAGCGTTATATTACAACACTAGATCATTTTTCAGATTTTGATTTAAATTTACATATAGTTGCATGCCAAACTATTTTTTATCTCAATGTGACCCTTACCATGTTTGATACATGACCTTCCAATGGCCATCCCATAGATTGGTTAATTTTTTAGCAACTCCCTTGAGTAGTTATTCCCAAGAAAACCCAAAAACAAAAAACATTTAAATATTCAAAAATATCCAAAATCAGGATGAGATCATGACATAATTACTATTTTACATCATTTATATATGTTATTTATCACATTTTTGATAGATTACATTTTTTTTATAAACACATACATTTCTTTGTATACATGAGTGACATGTAGGGCATACATATACACATGATACATTGATAAATAGATGCTAGACCTTCACATATCCATGGGCCATGCCATTGCTGGGAGCATATTTTTATACATGTTACATGATTACAGGTTATATATTTATATTACCTTTCCATTTAAAATGGTGAGTTACCTTGATTGCTTAAACATGTCTTACTATTGCTCATATTTTATATTGTGTTACATTGATATGTTACTTTTCTATAATGTGACATCTACATACTTGGATGGTGTAGACTACCTTATATGTTATATGTTTACTTAGATATTAGGTTTGTCATTACTTATCTATTGTTTGAGTTTCCTTATCCTTGTGTGGTGAAATTTATTGGCCCTTGTTTGTGTCCCCTTAGCCTTGTGTGTGTGATATTTATTGTCCCTTGTTTGGGATTGTTTGACCTTATGTGTGGTGTTGTGTGTTATTTTATTATGTGCATCATGGACATGACATTTCTTGTTGATCTTGTTTCCATATCACACCCCTGATTGTGTGTAATTCCATGATAAATATTATTCACCTTTCTTGCATAATATTATTGAATAAATTTATCAATGATGATTCCTACTACATGCGTAATTTATATGTATGTCTTGACATGCCACTTGTATACCTTATATCATATACATTTCATACACATTTTGATGACATATTCATTACTATGATGACATATTCTCCACTTGTTGACATTATTATAAATGCTTACATATTTATTCATAACATGATATAGTTAACTCTTTGTTTTGAGATAAGTGACCTGTAGGATATGTCTTTCACCTTAAAAGGGGGCATATTAGTGATCTTGTCATAAATAATTAAGCCTCCATGAGCACAGAATAAATTTTTTGGCACATAATATACAAATTACAGATATTTCAAAATGGTTTATATTTCATATTGGGACAAATATTGACATATTTGAGATAATTGTTGGGGGCATGTGCCATACATATTCACTCAGTTTATAGGACATGAGTTACAATATTTATAGATATGGACATATACAAATACATGTGGGGGCATATGCAAGACATATACACTCATTTTATAGGACATGAGAAATTTTTCTATAGTTTTTAGATATGGAACATAAAGAGCATATAGATGCATGGCATTCTATATGATATTGACACCAAGCAATTTAGATTATGGGGCATGAAACTAGTTCATGCATACACATTATCATAATTTACAATGTTAGCACTGATTATGAGGCATGAACCATGTTCATGCACATTTAAAATTTTGCATATTATATTTTTAAACACATTCTATGATACCTAGTAGTGAGCACCCTTGAATATATAAGTCTTTCTATAATAGTCGATTCATGTCATATGAGTAATATAGTTGAGACTCAATGCACTCAATTACCTTGGCATTACTCTATGAGATTGATCTATTGATCCCACCTTCCATCTTGGGGATATAATATTAGTTTAAGATTAGTTGCATGGGTTAGTGTGGTTGATATTTCTGTGACATTCAATGACCTTGACACTATCCCATTTTTTTTTTTCAATGGGGGTTGGGTAATTTACCTTTCCAATCTAAGGCCTCACCTTAGTTACAAAAAATGGGGAACCATTATCCAATGCTTAAACAAGGTTGCATCATCTCCAATATTTTATGGGTTAACATGGAACACCCGCCTATAGCTACTCTTTCCTTGATCTCAAATTTAAACTTACAATTTACGTGTCTTTAAATTTCTTACTGTATTTTTTATGTAGTTTTCTTGGAGCATGTTACATGTTTTTAACATCTTAAAAAGACAAAGTGTGTTATACACAATCAAGTACATCTATTTATCCTTTTACTCTAGTATTTGTATTGCATTTTAATACTAGAATAAAAGGAGGGGGTAGGGGGCATTTACAAACACTAAATTATGGTAATTGATTCTTGGTAATGTCAATTTTGACTAACTCTACATGAAATATTAGTACATACATGACTCTATTACTATTCTCTCACATCCATATGTCTTTTGTAGGTCTAACCTTCCCAAGTTGCTATCAGTCACCTACACGAACTCTCACATTCTATGTCAAACTAATTGATTATCATACTTAGACATCTCAAGATTATTATATCAGTGTTCCTATCTATTATACAATAATGTTCGACTAAGAATATATCATCTAATGAATTCATTATATTCCAAGCAATGGTCACATTTCAAATTTAGATCATTCTTATGGTTGGCCCTATGTTTTTCATGTCAGTGGTGTGAAAAGGTTTTCAAAGAGTCCCATATAAATACAAAATAGGTATAGTCCTATTATCCATTTAACACCTATAAATTATACTTAAATACTTGCACATTCAAGGGGACTAACTTTAGTAATCGATCACTAGGAACAAGTCTTATCCTAGTCTGAAGCACTCAAGAGCCAAGCCAAAGTTTTCTATTGCCAAGTATCAAAGGATAGACTACAAGTTGCATCTATTGAATGAACACTATTGCACATATTCACCTAAAGGGGAAAAACACATGTGCTTTGACCTCCCTCTTCAATGTATTAGATATGTAGGCAAAGCTCAACCATTTAATGGGGAATGGTTGGAGTTAACCAAACCCACCTTTTATCTCATTTTTATGCCTAAAGATATCATTGAAAGTGGACCTAGGATTTCAAGTGAAGGGGATATGTTTATATGAGTCATGCACAATCAAACCTCAGGATCACACAGAGATTTGAAAGATAAGTAGGTGAACCTACATGTATCAAAACATAGGTAAAATATCTAGAAATAGAACCATCAGACTTGTAACATAGTGACTGATCATACCAACATGATGTTGATTTTACTATAAATTTGTACATAGAGATCTAGAACCTAATCAGAGTGGGTCGTAGTCTAGTATTATGTATTTATTGTTACCTATTTATAGTTGCAGTTCTGCACATTACATGAAAACACTAAGTATCTTATCCTTTATTATAATTTATATATTTATCAAGCTATAGTGCCAAATTAGTTTTAATCTTTTAAATTTAAATTTTTAATTTACTATATATCATCATAATTCAAATTAATTATATTATTATTTTTATCTTATTAGGGATGACATTACACCAACGTAGGGTAAAACATATTAATGAACCTGAATATTGTATTGAACATAGCCAAACCCTAAGTTACCTTTAGGGTTTCTTCTCCAATTTAGGGTTTCATATTTTTTTATATAAATATGATGTTATCTTGGATTTTTGATTTGACAAAACATGATAGACTATATGTAGGTATGTATGTATGCATCCAAGATAGTATCTAAAATGAAATTAATAAGTAAAGCATGATAAAATTACTAGATCAATGAACACAAGGTTTAACATGGAAAACCTCAAGGAGATAAAAAATCATAGTGATTATTCATATAATTGAGAAACCAATAACCTCAATACAAAAATTCTTCTTTCTCACTTCACAAAATGGCCTTCACAAAACTCTTTATTCACCTAAGATATTTGTAATTCTTCAAAATAATTGAATAATAAAGGTAAACCCTATTTTATAGTGAAAATTGAAGGGAGCTTAATGTTATAACCAACGGGTCCAACCATCTCGAGAACATTTAAAATACTAATAAATAATATTTTATTTTTACTAATAAATAATAATAATTCATGCTTTATTATTTATTTAAATAAGATTGTTAACCCATCTTAATAAATAATAAATCATTGTTATTTAATTACCTAATAATGTATTAAGGGGCTTATAACTACACCACTTGGACATTAAATGTTCTAACACCCCCCCTTAATGCTAAATGAGGATAAATGCCATAGTCACCATAAAAAAATATATTGTGTGCAAAATTGAAGTATTTTAAAATTTTCATCATGCCAAAAAATCACTATTTGAAAATAAAGGAATTATAATCCATAAACTATTCAAAAGTAAGTTCAGGCTAGCATGATCATGAGGCTACATCTCACAGTTTCTCATGAATAATCACTAAGCATTTTTTAAGCCTTTTATAACATAAGGACCTCCATTATAAAGTATGATTTTAATACATTGAGGTAAAAAATTAAAAATTTCACTTGAAGTTTACTCAAATCACATAACTTCCACATGAAGTTTACAATGCTTTACAAAGAGAAGAAGAAACACATGACTACTAGGAAGTGGCATTGTTATGCACACTCCTTCTCAATGGTAACTTTGAAATACCCAACATTGCACAAAACTGATAAATCTTGGTAGCACCAAGTCATTTTGTGAAGATATAAGCCACTTGTTCATTCATAAGATAGAAATGCAGATCAATATCACCATTGAGGACTTTCTCTCAAATAAAATGCACTTTAACTTAAATATGTTTAGTTCTTTGGTGCTGCAGTATATTTTTTTACCAAAACTATATAACTTTGGTTATCATAATGAAGGATGGTACTATGAGAAACATCCAAATAAAGTTCTCCCAAAAACTTTCATATCCACTTGGATTATTTGGCAACTTCCATAGCACTTTTTAAATCTGCTTTAGTAGAAGATATAGAAATAGTAGGTTGCTTCTTATTGCTCCAATTGATAGCACCTGCACCAAACTTGAACACATATCCAGAAATAGATTTGTGATCTATAGTAACACTAGCATGGTTAACATCACAATAACCATATAGTATAGATTATTAATGAAAAAATAAAATAAACCAAATTTAATTTTTTCTTTGATATAACGAATAATTCATTTAGTTAATTTATAATGATCTTGTATGAATCTAAAATCAATACCAACAAAGTATGAAATATCTAGCCTAGAAATGGTTAGATAAATCAAATTACCAACAAGCTATCTATATAAAGTAGGCTTAGCTTTTTCACATGCAGATTTTGGATCAAGTTTAACACCAACTTCAAGAGGAGTAGAAGAAGATTTACAATGAAGAATTTTAAACTTAACAAGAAGGTTATGATCATACTATTATTATGATAAAATAATAGAATGTTTATCCTAAAATATAGCCATTCCTAAAAAAATGATGTAGAATGTTTAAATCGGTCAATTCAAACATTTGACTTAGTTTGTAATTATATTTATGAATTAAACTAGTTAGATAGGAAGTAATCAATAAATCATCAATATATAATATAATTAAAATCAAATTATCATTTTTAAATTTAACAAAGAGATCATTATCTGAATACTAGTTAGAAAAACTTAATTTTTTGAAAAAAGAAATAATTTTAAAATACCAAGCTTAAGGAACTTTTTAAAAACCATACAAATATTTTTAGCTTGCATACATAATGCTCTTTGTTAGGGTCAATGAAATTTTTAGGTTGAGTCATATAGATTTTTTTTTTCTAAATCACTATTTAGAAATGCATTCTTGACATCCATTTGGTGGATAACCCAACCATTTTGGGTTGCAAGAGCAATAAGAAGTCTAACAGTACTCATTTTTGCTATAGGAGCAAACGTTTCAACATAATGAATCTTCAAGTTTTGAGTAAACCTATGAGCAACTAATTTAGCTTTAAACTTATCAATTTTATAAATTAATTTATATTTAATCTTATAAAGCCACCGACAACCAATGATATGCATTTTAAGTAGATGAGGGATAAGATCCCAAGTCTGATTTTTAATTACAGCATTATATTCAAGCTTCATAGCAACATTCCATCTACAATCTTAAACAGAATCTTCAAATTATTGAGGTTATAAAAATGTTGACTTCTAATTAATTTATTAAGGTTATCAACATTAGAAGATTAAATTAGAGATTTTACCCATTTCAGTTTTTTAGATTTAACATAAAACTTAGGGGGTTCCTTGGACTCTAAGTTATCCAATGTTGGATCAAATTATTCAAATGTGTATATTTGATCACAAGGAGAAACATGAGAGTCGGGTTCATTTATAGAAGAACATTGAGGATGTTCTATAGAGGGCTCACAAAAGGATTTTTTGGAAATAAAAAAAATTCTATTCTCAATGATCTGACATTTAGAAGAATCATACACTCTAAAACCTTTTATATTACCTCCATAACCTAAAAAAATGTAATAATAGGAAGTGGGATTGAGCTTCTTTCTTTTAACTTTAGGAATAAAGATAAAAGCATGAATACCAAAGATCTTAAGACGAGCCACACCAAGTTTATTTTTAGTTCATATTTCTAAAGGGGTAGAAAGATGTAAGTCTTTGGTAGGGACTCTATTTAAAATATGCATAATAGTATTCATGGATTCATCCCATAAAAACTAAGAACATTTAAAGATTACAACATTGCTTTATCCATTTCTATGGTGGTGCAATTTTTTCTTTCAACAATACCATTTTGCTGAGGGAAAGAGGAGTTGTTAGTTCCCTTTGAATACCATAACTAATATAAAAATAATAAAACTCTTTACTAACATATTCACCACCATTATCATTTCTTAATCTTTTAATAGAAAAAATAGATGCATTTTTAACACTGGCTTTAAATTCCTTAAATTTAGATAACGCATCATATTTTTTTCTAATGAAAAAATACCAAATCATTCTATTGTAATCATCAATAAAAGTAACATAATATAAATAACTATTAAAAGATAAAACTTTAAGAGGTCTTATAACATCAATATAAAATCAATTCTAAAGAACGTGAGAAATTTGCATCATAATTCTTGTGAAAGGGGTTAGTATGTTTTTTATCATGTAAGCAACCCTTAAAAGTTTCATAATGAGAGAGGATAGAATAAAGTCCAACAACAAGAGTAATTGTAGACATATCATGTAAACTTATAAAATTAACATGTCCTAGTCTTTCATGTCAGAATTGATATTCATTCTTATTGTGCGATGAAATAAAACATGCAGAAGAAGGAGAAAAGATATACAGACCATTATTTTGAACATATTCAATAATCAATGCACCTAGAATAGGATCTAAAATAAAATAAATAAGCAAAACATGATATAATAACCAAATCAATGAAAATAAGGTTTAATGTGAAAAACTCAAAGAGGTGAAAAACTAAGGCGATTATTCATATAATTGAGAAACCAATAACCCCAATATAAAACTTCTTCCTTCTCACTTTTTCAGAAAATGACCTTCACAAAACTCTTTGTTCCCCTGATATATTTATAATTCCTCAAGATGATTGAATAATAGGGGTAAACCCTATTTTATAGTAAAAATTGAAGGGAGGTGAACATTGTAACCAATAAATCCAACCATCTCGAGAACATTTAAAATATTGATAAATAAGAAACAATAATGTTTTATTTTTACCAATAAGTAATAAATAATTCATTTTTTATTATTTATTTATACAAGGTTGTTAACCCTTGTTAATAAATAATAAATTATTATTATTTAATTATCTAATAATGTACTAAGGGTCTTATAATTACACCACTCATTAAATATTCTAACACTTTTCTTTAATATTAAGCAGAGATAAATGCCAATCACTATAGAGAATTTATACTATGTAAAAAATTGAAGGATTTAAGAACTTTCATCATGCCAAAAATAATTATTTGAAACAAAAATAAATATAATCCATAAACTACTTGAAAGTAAGTTTAGGTTAGTATGATCGTGAGACTACATCTCACAGTTTCTCATGAATAATCACTAAGCATTTTCAGAGCCTTTTATAACATAAAGACCTCCATTATAAAGTATGATTTTATTGTATTAGGGTATAAAATTAAAAATTTCACATGAAGTTTACTCAAATCACATAACTTTCACATGAAGTTTACAGTGCTTTACAAAAAAAATAAGTATAGAGAAAGAGAAGAAACACATGGCTATCAAGAAGTGGCATTGTTATGCACACTCCCCCTTAATTATAACTTTGAGATTCCAAAAATTGTATGAAATTGATAAATCTTGGTAGCACCAAGTAGTTTTATGAATATATATGCCACTTGTTCATTCATAGGACATACATGCAGATTAATATCACCATTGAGGACTTTCTCTCAGATAAAATACACTTGAACTTTAATATGTTTAGTTCTTTGGTGCTACACTAAATTTTTTGTTAGAGCTATACAAATTTAGTTATCATAATGAATGATGGTAGTGTGAGAAACATCCAAATTAAGTTCTCCCAAAAACTTTCATATCCACTTGGCTTATTTAACAGCTTCCCTAACACTTCTGTACTCTACTTCAATATAAGAGATAGAGACAATATATTGCTTCTTATTGTTCCAATTGTTAACACCTACACCAAACTTAAACACATATCAAGAAGTAGATTTACAATCTATAGTATCACCAGCATGGTCAACATCATAATAACCATATAATTTAACATTATTAATGGAAGAATAAAATAAACTAAAATTAATTATTCTTTTGATATAACAAAGAATTTGTTTAGCTAATTTTTAATGATCCAAATATGGATCCTTCATAAATTTAGAATCAACACCAACAATGTATGAAATATTTGGTCTAGTAATGGTTAGATAAATCGAACTGTCAACAAGCTATCTATATAAAGTAGGGTTAGTTTTTTCACATGTAAGTTTTGAATCAAGTTAAACACTAATTTTAATAAGAGAAGTAGAAGATTTACAATCAATAATGTTAAACTTAACAAGAAGGTTATGATCATATTGAGATTGTGATACAATAATAGAATGTTTATCCTAAAATATAGCCATTCTTAAAAAATGATGTAGAATGCTTAAATCGATCATTTTAAATATTTGACTTAGTTTATCCTTATATTTATGAATTAAACTAGTTAGATTGTCAGTAATAAATAATTGATCAACATATCATACAATGAGAATCAAATGAGTATTTTAACTTTAATAATGAGATCATTATCTAAATAATAGTTTAAAAAAATCTAATTCTTTGAAGAAAGAAGTAACTTTAGAATACCAAGCTTGAGAAGCTTGTTTTAAACCATACAAAGATTTTTTAACTTGCATACAAAATGTTCTCTATTAGGGTCTATGAAATCTTTAGGCTAGTCATGTAAATTCATTCTTCTAAATCACCATCTATAAGTGCATTCTTGACATCCATTTGGTGGATAACCCAACTATTTTGGGATACAAGAGCAATAAGAATTGTAACAGTACTCATTTTTTCTATAAGAGCAAAGGTTTCAACATAATCAATCTCAAGTTTTTGAGTAAAATCATGAGAAATTAATTTATCTTTAAACTTATAAATTTTATCAATTGAATTATATTTGATATTATAAAGCCACCTACAACCAATGATATGCCTTTTAGGTGGAGGAGGGATAAAATCCCAAATCTGATTTTTAATTAAGGCATTATCTTAAGCTTGCGTAGAAACATTCCATCTATCATCTTGAGTGGCCTCCTCAAATTATTAAGATTCACATTCATACACAATTATTAATGCATGATAATAATGTTGACTTCTAATTAATTTATTAAGTTTATCAACATTAGAAGATTGAATAAAAGATTCTACCCATTTAGGTCTTTTAGATTGAACATGAAACTCAAGGGGTTCCTCAAACTCTAATTTATCCAAAGTTAGATCAACTTTTTCAAGAGCATATATTTCATCACAAAGAGAAACATGAGAGTCAGGTTCATCAATAGAAGAACACCGAAGAAGTTCTATAGAGGGCTCACAAAAAGATTTTTCGAGAATAAGAAAAATTATATTCTCAATGATTTGATGTTTATAAGAATCATAAACTCTTAAACCTTTTTTCTTACCTCCATAACCTAAAAAAATGTAATAATAGGAAGTGGGATCAAACTTATTTCTTTTAATTTTAGGAATAAAGATAGAGGTAGGACTACCAAAGATCTTAAGATGAGCCACACTAGGTTTATTTTTAGTCCACATTTCTAAAGGGGTGGGAAGAAGCAAGTATTTGGTAAGGAATCTATTTATAATATGCATAATAGTATTCATGGCTTCATCCCATAAAAACTTAGGAACATTTACAAATTATAATATTGTTCTAGCCATTTATATGATGGTGCAATTTTTTATTTCAATAATACCATTTTACTGATGGGAATAGAGAGTTGTTAGTTCCCTTTGAATACCACAACTAATATAAAAAGAATTAAACTCTTTACTAACATATTCAACACCATTATCAATTCTCAATCTTTTAATAGAAAAATTAGATGCATTTTCAACACTTGATTTGAATTTCTTGAATTTAGATATCTACCGGTGGTTCATTTGGTTAAATCTTCTTTATAGAATACAGAGGTTGTTATAAACAAAATAATGATACCCCTCATCAAGAAAAATATTTTACCAACACTTTTTTGCAAAAATATGGTTTTGAATTAAAATACTTACAAAGTTTTGGATATAATGGACAAAAATTTAGAAAATATGCACCAGGCATCCTTGAGCCTATTACCTAGATGAAGATATATTGGATACATATATGAAACTAAAAGGCCAAATATTCATATTTATACACATTTAATTAAGGCACCAAAAGATGTTCATAAGGACTTTGATGATCTTAATAAGAATGATTCTCTTCAAGAATGATTTACTCAACTTTATAGCAAACAACATCTTCCATTATATATCCAAGCAATAATTTTAATGAAACTAAGTGAGTGTTGATTGAAAATAATTTATGGATAAAATTGTGCACCATTTAATGCTTACAAGCTATGGGAATTAACATATATTGTATTTACAAGTAAAATCAGCTCATCAAAAGATTTAATGATACACCATTGCCAATCTCTAAAACCATAATATTGAATATAACTATGGGACCTAAGACAATGCATAATTTATTTTAAATCATGTTCAATCAATAAAAATATTATCTAAGCTTGAGACAAAATTGGGTATATGCTATGGAAGCATTAACCTCTACATTACACAAGTGTGTAAATTTTATGCATAATGGACATATTTTGGCATAGATTATATAGTAGTGTACTAGTGCACCAAATGATCTAGACCCTAATATGAGCGACCCAAATTTTATTATTTTGCCTTCCCTGTGCTTACTTTTCATCTCAATCTTACATAGTATAGTTAATTTATAAGTATCTTTTCATTTATTTTACTTTCTATTAAAATAAAGCTAGAATGCCAAATCAATTTCAAGCTTTTACATTTATATTTATATTTTATTGTATATCTTCATAATCTAAATTAATTACATTAGGTTCTATCTCATCAAGGTAGCATTAATCCAAAATAGGGTAAAACTCATTTCATAAAGTGCATGCTATATATAAAATAATAAACATTGGCATGGGTTTTTAGACACTAGAAGAGCATGAATTTGACCAGATATATGCTCAAAACCATAAGGCTTACAAGCTTCATTGACTGTAATAGATTTATAAGGAAGTATTTATCAAAAAAAATGTGCACATGAAGGGCACAAAGAAGCCATATATGTTAGAGCATGATTATGTTAAAATGTATGATAAAATGATGACCAAGTGGAGATCATGCAGTGTATATGGAGGGACTGTAAATTTCACATAGAAGCAAGAAAGACTCAAACACAAATACAATGTGAAAGATAGCCTTTACTTGGATCAACCTAGTAAAGCTACGGAATTTCTCATTAAAAGTACTATGTCCACCATATATGCTCTCCCTAAGCTTGAGAATAGCCTTGGCATGTATACCTTATTCAACACCCTTCACCATACTTCTTATTACAATGACCACCTACCCTAGTAATATATTTCACCAATAATTTGCAGTCGAGTATAGAAAGGTAAAGACAATATGAAATAATGATGTTGATGTGGTATAAATAATGTGAGTAGTAATAGTAGTAGTAATTCTAAAGGAATTAGAAAATATAAAGAAAGATAGATAAGTTATAAAAAAAGATGATACTAAAATTTCAAAAATCAAGCCAATAATACAATATAAATACACCTACAAAAATTATAAAACCATAAATAATCTATAAATTATGAAACTTTGCTTTGACACCATATCATAAAAACTCAAAAATTTAATTTTATTCATAATAAGAGAGATACATATAGGCTATTATCTCATAAAAATGAGGAGTCAAGCCTTATCACATTAGAAAACTAATATCTATTCTAAGGGGTGACTTGTTATCACAAATCATGTACCCTCTCATACATTTAATACTATGTTGGTATTACTTAATAAAATTATATTTTCAACACTCGACATAAATTTGGAGATGCATGGAACTCATATAAATGTGCCTTCATACTTTCCTTCAAAACCAAAGGCATCTTTTCCAATCTGTATTTCTAAGATTTCAGACTATTATTATAATGAGTATTTATTTGGGTATATTTTTTCTTGCAAGGTTCATAGGGATATATGCATAGATAGAGACATGTTGGGGAATCATACAAGGGTTCATACAAAATATCTAACCAAGCTAAGTATATCAGTTTCATTCTTTCCTTTCCAAATTTATGGATTGATTGGGCACTTATCCATGTCCACATGTTTTTCAGGTGTTATAGGTACATTGGAGTTGTTAGTCTTAGTGTAGGGTTTTTATACTATTATATAGTTTTTCCTACACATATTGTCTATCTTGCTTAGTTTTCATAATTAGGTCATTAATAAAATATGGCTTAACCTAATTTATAATTTTGAGTTGATTTTTGCATCTCTATAGAATGTACCTTTCCTAAAGCTATTTAGGTAATGATTATAATACAAATGCTTTTTTTTTCTCATGTTTTATTTCACTTTTGTAACATGCTATATTTTATACATATTTTCATTTTCATGTATCAAATATTTGTTCATTCATGTCTATCCAATCTTGATCCTTGATTGTGTCCTACTCTATGTTTTTAGCTTGCATGTGACAGATCTAACATTCCTCAACCCTACATATTCCCCTATGGATCCCTCTTAGGGTTTAACCCCTTGTCATATGGGATTTTATCCCTTTGTCATAACCAACCTATGGGGGCTTAAATTTTTTGTGAAAATTTGGGCCTACATTTTTTCAAGCCAATTTCTTTTTTGTAAGGTGGAGTTTTTTATAGGAATTTCAAACTCTCATAAAATTTAACATTTTTTTTGAAAGTGGGAGTTTTTTCAAGTTCTACATGTTGGATCTATTATTAGGCCTTGTAAAATTTAACTTTTATAAGTTAAGGGGAGGTTACATTTCATTTTCTATTTTACACTATCAGTGCTAGACATACCTCCTTTATGCATCATGGATTAGAATTTAGTTCCACTTCTTACACCATTTAACTAACATGAGTGGAAAAATAAATTAAAAATGTACTTGAGGAGTAAATTTTTACACCATATAACTATGGGTACCGAAATAAAGTAAAAATATACTTGAGGAGTAAATTTTTACATCATATAACTATGGGTACCGAAATAAAACCAACACCTTATGCATAGAAAGTGAAGTGGTTTAACATATGTGATGAGGCCTACGATTTATTATGCTTGTCAATATCTCTCGACTTACTCTTTCACATTGAATCTACAAATAATCCTAATGATGTCTAGACCATACTAGACAAAATCTTTGGAAAACAAGATATTATGAAAGGTCATGAGATGGAGAATGAACTCATCAATTCGAGTCCTAGCAACTTTGACACTATATAGGAATTCTTCACCAAATTAAAATCACTTGGGTTATAATTGAAATTATGTTGCCTAGATAAAAAGGATGAATAATTGATTATTTAAATCTTTTCCAAATTAGGTTATAACTATTTTGTATTTTTTTCTACCTTCCACGCCAGCAAGCATGTCATTGGAGCTATATGGACCATGTCATATGTGGATGATTTTGTTGTTCAATTAACTTGGGAGAAAGATAAGATTATTTAGATGGGTGCACTGAAGTCTCCTAAATCACATTCCTTACTTGTAAGTCATGATAAGTAGCAGGATTCTAAAAAAAGGGAAAAAACAAAATAATAAGGACCACAAACAAAGAAAGGGTCAACAAATTGATGTTAAGTCTAAACTATCAACTGAGTCCTCCTATTTAGGTGGGAAAACCAAGAAATAAAGGCTCACATGTGCCTGCTATAAGAAAATTGGGCATGATGAAACCAAACATATGAAGAAACAAATTGATCAACTAACAAAGATACTTGAGAAAAACAATATCAATCTCCCTAATTTAGTCAAATAGAGTTCATCAACATAGGAGTCTTCTAAGGAAAAACACATTAGTAAGGGAAATAAGGGCAAAACACTCATTGTAGTTGCATCCCATCCTTTCACATGGGTAATTTATTTAGGTGTATTGCACCACATGGATTCATTATAAGATCATTTCTCATCCTTAGATCATTATTCTATGCCTTATGTTTTGTTAGGTGATAACACTTCCATAAAAGATAGTGGAGCCCTATTCTATGCCTTCTGTTTTGTTGGAGTCTTGGTCTATTGAAGTGAGTGATGACACATTTTAGGATATTGTATATATTCACTTATTATCAACAAATATCCTATTTTTTTATTAGATCACTCACATCATTTTAGGTAAGAGAGTTAAGCTCACACCTGATTTTGTAGTTATTAAGAAATTGCATAATGATTTTATAGTTACAGTTAGGAAAGCAGATCACCAATCATGGTTGTATGCTTTCTCACATTTTACTCTTGGTCAATGCTTTATTGATCTTGTCACTCATACATATGGGGTGAGTAAATTATGGCATGAGTGATTCATCTATCTTAAATATCTCTACCTAGAGCAACTTAGTAGTAATGACATGGTTTCAAGGTTACCTCTTATATATTTTTATGATGGTGTTTTCTTAGGTTTCATACTTGGTAAGCATCCTAAAGAGAAGTATGAGAAAGGAAAATCATGGAGAGCTACAAATTTTTTGGAGCTAATCTATAGTGATATCTCTAAAAAATTTCCACAACTTTCGTTTTGCAAGATGAGATATATTATTATCTTCATTAATGATTTTTTAAGGTATACATGGGTGTATTTTCTTAAGCAAAAGTTTGAGGTCTTTGATCACTTTTAGGACTTCAGAGGGGATTGAATGATAACATATAGTTTTGTATAGTCCTTAACATAATAGTGTTACAAAATGCAAGAATGGGTCCTTTAAGGAATCGGCAAACAATATGCTACACTCAAAATCTCTTGCACCTCAATATTGGGCTGAGGCCATCAACCATGATTTTTGTATTTAGAACCGATTTCCTCATAAAAAATTAAAGGGAATCACTCCTTTTGAATCATGGAGTAGTTAAAAATCCATAGTTAAACACTTTTGAGTGTTTGGATCTACTATGATTTGTATTCCTAAGAATAAATGCAAGGTAATGGAACCTCTAAGTTAGACTTACATATTTATTTGATATCATGAGGGTGTTAAAGGATATAGGCTTCTCCATCCCACCACTCATGAGTTTTTCATTGAGAGAAGTGTTCTTTTATATGAGGGTCATTTAGACTCCACATTGGACACTTCTACCTCTTCCTTGGACTCATTGGGATTTGATGACATTTATGATGATTCAGATCCACTTGAGTAGCTTTTTGATGATCCAAATTATTCTTCTTCTAATAATAATGAGAGTAGTGATGTAGAATCACCTCCTCCTTCTCCTAGACTATGTTTAGAGGATGAGGAATCTCCTCTTGATTATTTGGCTTTTGGTCCTTTTTGGGCTAGATGTACACTACAAAGTGCTATCCATTGGGTTGGAGATCTATCACACACTAGGTGGACATGTTCACAATTATAAAATGTTTCATATGTATTTATTTCATCTATTTTTTGATCCACAATTATTCTATGAGGCATCTGACACTCTTAAGTGGGATATTACTATGGAATAGGAGTATGGCTCTTTACTTAGGAACAACACTAGGGATTTTGGAATAAAATTTATTTGATGAAATGGATCTATCAAATAAAATATGTTGTAGATGGTTCCATAGACAAGTTCAAAGCACATTTGGTAGCAAAAGATTTTTTTCAAGTACCTAATATTAACTATATCGAGACTTTTACCCTAATTATCAAAATTAACTCGATCTAACTAACTCTTGCCATTGACACAACACATCATTGGAATGTTCATGAGATGGATGTGAAGAGTGTTTTTCTTCATGATGACCTCAAGTTGGAGATATACATGGAGCAACCACAAGGTTTTGTGGAAGATTTTTCCTTAGTTTACAAACTTTGGAAATCTATCTATGGCCTCAAAAAATCCCCTCAAGATTATATGCAAAGATGGACTCCTTTATTATTTGTGTTAGGTTTATTAGATGTCATTTTGATCTGAATGTCTACATTCTATGGTAGGATGACTCACTTTTGATTTTGGTTCTCTATGTGGATGACATTTTGATCATAGGGGGTTCTCCATCTTCCATTACAATAATGAAATCTACTTTGTCTAATAGGTTCTCAACGACTGACTTGGGCTTGTTGTATTACTTCATTGGGACTATCTGACTCTGATATTACTATTGCATAATCTATGTATGCTTTTTATTTGCTTACACAATTTAACATGGATGACTGTAATCTAGATCTAAGTCCTTTTTTATCTAATGTGAAACTTGATGATGATTGTCCTTCTCTTTTAATTTATGCTACCTTGTATTGACAACTTGTTTGTAGTCTCATCTACATTACACACACTAGACCTGACATTTCATATGTAATGGGTATGGTCTCTATATTTATGTAGTAACCACATGAGATGCACTAGAAGGTAGATATGAATATTATCCACTACATTCAAGGTACTCATAATTTTGGGATTAACTATAGAGTAGGTATTGACATTAACTTGATTAGATATACAAATTTAGATTGGGTTGGCAATACTTAAAATCATAAGTCTACTTTAGGCTATAGTTTCTCCCTTGGTTTAGGACTAATTGGTTGGTCAAACAACAAGAATAATGTTATTGCTTTATCTTTTGTAGATGCATGATACAAAGGAGTTGTTAATGTTGCCACTAAGGCTATTTGGATTTAGGGGGTTCTCATTGAGTTCGGTATCTAGTTTTGATGACCAACAATCATCTTCTATGACAATCAAAGTACCATCCATGTTTACAAGAATATGATTCTCCATCAATGGACCAAGCATATCGAGATTCACATGCATTTCATTTTGGAGCTTGTTCTTGAGCTCCACTACTATCAAACTTCAAACCAAATTAATAATATATTCACCAAACCTTTCACTGAGAGCAAATATATTCATTTGTGGGCTCTTATTTAGGTTCAGGCAACTTCGACATCATATCATGGGGGGATTTTTAGTTCCTTCTTTCTCTTTATCTACTTCTAGGGGGCTTCTCTCTATTCCTCTGGAAATATTTATATGTACTTGGATACCTCATCATGCTTTGTTTTTGGGACCCAATTCTTATACCCACCTAAACTACACTTAAGGGGGTGTTAATGTAGTTATTTATACCATTATATGGTTTTTCCTACACATATTTAGCTTGATTAGGTGTCATAACTATGTCAATTGGAAAATATGGCTTAACCTATTTTCTAATTTTGGGTTACTTTTTACTTTCTCTATATAATGTACTTTTTCTAAATCTATTTGGATGATTCTCATAATGCAAATGCTTATTTTTTTATCATGTTTGAATTTACTTCTACAATAGGCTATCTCTTCTACATTTTTTTGTATGTATCAAAGAATTGTGCATTCACATCTATCTAGTCTCAATCCTCGATTGTGGCCCACTTCAACAATTAGAGGAGCTTTAAGAGTGTAAAATTTTGTATCCACTCTCTAATTGGTTTACCTTGAGATTTATGCATGGATACACATCAAAATGTGTCATTATGTAGACACCTATTTTTTATACAAGGGTATCTATTAGTTGTAAAATTATATTATTTTATGGTATTTGTGTGTTTGTTAATCATCGATCCAGATTATGATCTTATTATAATTTTCCTCCATGTTTCTTATTATTCCCTATCATTTATCCTTGGTTTCCTTTCTCTCTCTCTTCTCTTTCTCTCTCTTTCCACTATTTTCCTAGAATTTTGATATTTTTAAAAAAAAAGTATAGTGTATGGTTGTCGTATTGGGCCCTTTTGACCCTTCTTCTGGGTCTCTCATGTCATGTGATGGTGCCACCCTAAGTTCACCTATATACACCTCAAATGACTCCTATACTAGCTAAGATACTTGATTTAAAACCCAAATGCATGCTTGGCTATTACACATACAAGAGCATAAACACTTAAACTTGGAATGCAACATCAAACTATAAATATAGACTCATAAGATGTATATCCAAATATAGACACCCTATATTAAACTTACCTACACTAATTATACCTATATAAACCCACTAGATGCTTAAAATGACTATATCAAGTCATAAGACCTTATTGACCTTGTGCATATTCTTAAGGGCTTATAACCCTATTTTGACTAAGTTATCCTCATATCTTCCTCCAAATTATAGCTAACACAAAACTTAAACATGTTTTATATACCCATTAATGGCTTATGCAATATATCCAAAATTCACCTAGTTTTGTTTTGTACGTATAGGCTCTGTCATGCACTATGTCAAGCCTAATTAGGCCTCCAAGAGCCCTGTTTGGGGGGGGGGGTGTATATGGAGAACAAGATGGAATTCACACTTAAAACTCTTAAAATAGGTATTAAATGACATGTTAAGACTATTACAATCTAAAACTTGAGAATTTTACACCTTAAACCATGAACAAACCCTCTGTCTCAATCATATTAGGCCTACAAGGGCTAAAATAGGGTCAAAGATTAGAACAGGGCCTTAACCAATGAATTAGCTCTTGAAACTTAAAACATTGTAAATATACCTAAGGAGGTTACAAATTACGAAGAATCTCAATTTTCCACTATACATATTCTCTATACCAGGAAGTCCTAGTTTGGGCCAGTCAAGAGACAATTAACTATACATGATAAAGTATGAAACTTATAGACTTAAAAAAAAATAATTCACCTTCTCTCTTAATTCTCTAGAGTTATGAGCACTCACAGTGGGTGAAAGGTTCCATAAAAATCAATTGTCAAAATGGAGCTTGCAACCCTGCTTGGGAACAATCACAGTCATGAAGGAAAACATCAACAAAAACACATAAAATTGTCCTTCAATGTTCTATATTTTCATTGCACATCCAAACCATTGTATTAAATCTCTTTTGGTTTAAGGAATCACACATCAAAACTAAAAAACTCAACTTAGACATCAAATATCTATTCCTATACCTCACACAACTAACTCTAAGAATGGAACTGACAACTTTTCCAAACAAATAAGATTCCAACCAACCTAAATCACATCCAAACAACCTAAGATCACATGGAATATGATCTCTAAAACTATTTTGGATGCATATCTATATAATTTTGGCCTTGAGACATGTTTTAGGCCTTATTACAAGTTTAATAGACATATAAGCAAATTGAATATTTGAAGACTATAGTTTTGGAAGGAAAACAAAAAAAGCATGACTAAACCACCTAGACTCAACCAAAAATAATGCAAACATTCTAATGACATGAAGATGCTCCTGCAGCATTCTTCCAAGGAGCAAAAATAAGTAATCTTTACTTGTTATTGTTCTTCATCAACTCATCCACGCTTGTGCCTAACTTGTAGATGTCATTTTTAGGCAACCATGTAGCATCTTTAGCTGGTAGGTTCTTTCACTTGATCAGGTACTAAAAATACTCTTTGTCTCTTATTTTTTTAACCACTTTCTTGTCCAAAATGCTCTCAACCTCCGTTGACACTTCCTTTGGTAGTTGTTGTTCCCATTGAATAGCTTCATCAATCCTTTTTTTGGTCTCTTCAGCTAGTTATTATTCACCTTTATATGGATATAAGTCTACAACATTGAAGATTGGAGAAATTACAATCCCCTTTGGTAGTTCAATCTCATGGGCATTGTTTGAGAACTTTCTTACTACCTTGCATGGACCAATTTTATTCACTTTCAGTTTGTTATACTCTCTCTTAGAAAATATTTCCTTTCTAAGGTGGGGAAGAACCAGGTATCCCACACTAAAAATGACCTCTCTCCTCTTTTGATCAACCCTTAGGTTGTATTTGGTGGTGTTTTCTTCAAGTTTCCTCTTCATTTGTTCATACAAGTTTTGCATTGCATTGGCAAACTCTTCTACATCAGTACTCCTTGCTTCCATCTTGCCTAGATATCTTAACTCATATACACATCTAAGATGTATTTCATATAAGATTTATAATGGACTCATTCCTATACTTCTATTAAGAGAATCATTATATGAAAATTCAGCTTGAGCTAATGTAAGATCCCATTATTTTGGATGCATACTTACCAAACTCTTCAAGATATTTCCAAGGCTCTTGTTAAAAACTTTAGTCTGACCATTATTTTGTGGATGGTAGGCTATTCTGAAGCTTAAATGTGTGCCCAACTTCTTCCATAAGGTCCTCTAAAAGTGCCCAACAAACTTAGTGTCCCTATCAGAAACAATGCTCCTAGGGAGCCCATAATCTCACAATTTATTGAAAGAATAGATTGGCTATGTTAGTAGCATCGCTTGTTTTTTAACATAGAATTAAGTGAGCCATCTTTGAGAACCCATCAATCACTAAAAATATAGAATCATGACATTTTTGAGTTCTTGACAAACCAAGTACAAAGTCCATACTTACTGAATCCCAAGGCCTATTGGGAATGGGTAGTGGTTGGTACAAACCTACATTTTGGCTAAATACCTTGGCATGTTGGCATATCTTACACCTCTTAACAAACTTATTGACATTAACATTCATACCTAGCCAATAGTAATGAGCACTCTATTGTGCTAGTGTTTTGTTATGCCCAAAATGTCCGGCTAAACTGCCACTATGCTTCTCTTTCAATAAATTCTCTCTCATGGATCTCTTGGGTATGAAAAGCTAGTTGTCCTTGAATATTAGACCTTCTTGGATCATGAAGTCTATCCAAAGACTCTTATCATACCCTACTAGATTCATACAAGATTCATATGCTTCCTTAAAGTCTAGATCTTCTTTATACATTTCTTTCAACTCTTCAAATCCCAAGATGCTTACTTGAGATTCTTGCATGATTAGATTCCTCATAATTAAGGCATCTAAAACCTTGTTAGATTGTCCTTTCTTATGTTTAATAGTGAATGTGAAAATTTTCAAGAATTCAATCCATTTAACATGCTTTTGACTCAACTTATTTTTCTTGCTAATAAACTACAAAACATAGTTGTTAGTGAACAAAACAACTCTTTAGGCAAAATATAGTGCCTCCATTTCTTCAAGTCTTATACAATAGAATCAAACTCTTGATCATAGGTTGAATATCTCTTCTTAGAATCACTTAGTTTATCACTAAAGTATGATATGGGTTTCCCATATTGACTTAAAATAACACCTATGGTAGTTCCACTAGCATCACATTCCACTTGAAATATTATGTAAATCAGGTAAGGTTAAGATTGGTTCCTTAGTTACCTTCTTTTTAAATAATCTAAAACTCTTATCAGCAGCCTCAGTCCAACAAAATCTTCTCTTATCACCCTTGATTGTGTCTATCATTGGAGCAATAATTCGACTAAAATTCCATATGAATTTCCTATAGAATCTAGCCAAACCATGAAATATTCTTACCTCAAAGGTGTTCTTGGGTGTAGGACACTCAAGTATGGCTTTTATCTTCTCCTTATCCATCTTCAAACCTTCCTTTGAAATCACAAATCCTAAGTAAATCAATTTTGCCCTATTGAAACTGCACTTTTTCACATTGATTAGTAATTTCTCTTTATGTAGCTTATTCAATACCATCCTAAAATATTTCAAATGATATTATTTAGTTTGACAAAACATCAAAATATCATCCATGTATACTATCACAAAATTACCAGTGAATTCCTTGAGCACTTCATTCATTAGCCTCATAAAGGTGCTTAGTGCAGTGGTTAACCCAAATGGCATGACTAACCACTCATAGAGTCCATAATTGGTCTTGAAGGTTATTTTATATTCATACCCTTCTATTATCCTAATCTGATGGTATCCACTTTTCAAGTCTATCTTGGAAAAATATGTAGCTCCACTCAAATAATCAAGTAAATCATCAATTCTAGGTAATAGGAATCTATACCTGATAGTGATCTTATTGATTGATTTAGAGTCTTTACACATCCTCCAACTCCGATCCTTATTAGGACTCAACACTATGGGAACAACACAAGGACTCATACTCTCTCTTACCAATCCTTGGTGTTTGATCTCTTCATTTTCCCTTGGTGTTAATCTGTATGCAGCCTTGTTTGGAAGATTTGATCCTGAAATCAATTTTATGTGATGGATGATGCTTCTAAATGGTGGTAAATCAATAGGAAAATAATATAACACAATATCAATGTATTCATTAAACATATCTTGGATTTATAGAGGTAAATTAGTTAACTTAGTGCTAGTGACTACACTTCTTGGCTTACCAATCACAACAAAGTTTACCTCATCCTTTTTCATTTGATGTAGAAAATCCTTACCACTCATAATCATCACCTTATATTTTTGTCATACAATATAATCAGCCTCTTATTTCAATGGTGTGAGTGTGTGTTTGATCCCATCCTTCTCATATGTGTATGTATTGTGTCTTCCATCATGCATGGCCTTCCTATCAAACTACCAAGGCCTTCCAAGCAATATATGGAATACATCCATGGGCATAACATCACATAAAATATGATCTCTATATGTTCCTATCTGAAAATCCACTTTACATTATTCACTTACCAAGAGTTTATGTCCTTTTTGTAGCCAAGAGACTTGAAAAGGTGTAGGATGTACCTCCTTCTTCAAGGCTAGTTTTTCCACCATCTTAGTTGATACAAGATTGTCTATACTTACACTATATATAATGACCTTGAAACACTTTATTTTGCTCTTTCATGTTATCCTAAACAAATTTTTCCTTTGTGGTGGTTCCATAATTTACTTATTAGGCTTCAACAAGATTATTTTCATTAAAAAAGACTCACCTTCTTTTGGTATATCTTCATGAATTGTTGTTGGTCATTCATCATATTATTCACCTTGGGCTACATTTACTCCTATTTCATGGATATTAGAAGTGTTCTTTGGACACTCATATGCTCTATGGCCTGTATACTTGTTTCACTCGAAGCATTTGCCCATAAATCTTCCTCATCCTCTTTGGTAGCCTTCATATGGCCTCCTTCCTCTTGGTGTATAGCTACCTTTTGAACTTTGTGAGTTGATAGCCTCATCTTGTGATGTTTGTAGTTTCATTATACCTCCTTGTGATCCTCTTCCTCTAATGGATCTGCCTGTTCCCCTTGCAAAGGAAGTTTGTTTCCTTGCAATCTTCTCCTCAACTTTCAAAGCAAACTAGTATGCTTCTTCAATTGTTTTAGGTGTGAGAAGGCTAATCTCATCTTAGATGACAAAATTCAAACCATTAGTGTATCTTTATAATTTTTCCATATCATCCTCAATGTGTCCTAATCTTATGGTTACCCTATAGAACTCTTTAGTGTATTCTTTTACAGTCATATCCTTTTGTTTCAAATTTTGTAATTGCTTGAAAATATTTGCTTGATAATTTAAGGGAATAAACTTACCTTTTATTTTTTCTACCATTCTATCCTAGCTCTTGATCTTTGGCTTGCCTTTTCTCATCCTCTCCTCTTGTACTCCATCCCACCATAAGGATGCATGGCTCTTCAATCTAGTCATAGCAAATTTGACCTTCTTGTCATCTTCCTCTATTCCTTCATATTAAAAATACTTGTCTAATGCATTGATATGATCAATCAATTCTTCCACATTCAAGTTTCCTTCATACATTGGAACCTCCATCTTTGGCTTTGCATTCACCTTCATAATGGCCCTGATCAGCCTCTCTTCAACTGTCTCTTCTTCTTCTACCACCAATTCTTCCTCTGGTGGTTCTTCCTCTCTATCACTAACTTCACCCATGTCAACACCTCTCCTTTGAAACACCTCTAGGTCCTGAAATCTAGCTTGTAAGTTGTTAAATTCTTCTACTATCACCATATTACTTGTTGGTCTCCTTCCTCTAGGTTTACCTCTGTTCCTTACTCTCATGGCCATCTTGCCTCTTTCTCACAAATCATGTTCTTTACCTCTTTGACTTGGATCTTTGATTGTGCACAATCCTTTGAATTCTGATACTAAATTGGTGCCACCCTAAGGGAACCTATATACACCTCAAATGACTCCTATACTAGCTAAGACACTTGACATAAAACCCAAATGCATGATTGGCTATTACACATATAAGAGCATAAACACTTAAACTTGGAATGCAACATCAAACTATAAAGATAGACTCATAATATGTATATAAAAATCTAGACACCCTATATTCAACTTACTTACACTAATTATACCTATACAGACCCACTAGATGCTTAAAATGAGTACATTAGGTCATAAGGCCTTATTGACCTTGTGCATATTCTTAAGGGCTTGTAACCATGTTTTGATTGAGTTCTCCTCATATCTTCCTTCAAATTATTGATAACATAAAACTTAAACATGTTTTGGATACCCATTAAGGTCTTATGCAACATATCCAAAATTCACCTAGTGTTGTTTTGTATGTATAGGCTCTGTCATGCACTGTGTTAGGCTTAATTAGGCTTCCAAGAGACCTGTTTGGTGGGATATATGGATAATAAGATGGAATTAACACTTAAAACTCATAAAATAGGTATTAAATGACATGTTAAGACTATTCCAATCAAAAACTTGATAGTTTTCCACATTAAACCATGAGCAAACCCTCTGTCTCAGTCTTTTTAGGCCTGTAAGGGCTAAAACAGTGTCAAAGGTTAGAACAGGGCCTTAACCAATGAATTATCTCTTGAAACTTAAAACATAGTAATTATACCTAAGGAGGTTACAAATTACAAAGAATCTCAATTTTCCACCATAGAGATTCTCTGTACCAGGGGCCCTAGTTTGGGTCAGTCAAGAGAGAATTAACTATACAAGATAAAGTATGAAACTTCAAGACTTAAAAAAAATTGCATTCACCTTGTCTCTTTCTATTCTAGAGTTCTGAGCACTCACAGTGGGTGAAAGGTTCCATAAAAATCAACTGTCAAAATGGAGCTTGCTGCCCTACCTGGGAACAGTCACAATCATGAAGGAAAACATCAACAAAAACACATAAAATTATCCTTCAACGTTCTATATTTTCATTGCACATCCAAACCATCATATTACATCTCTTTTGGTCAAAGGAATCACACATCCAAACTGAAAAACTCAACTTAGAAATCAAATCTCTATTCCTAGACCTTACACAACTAACTCTAAGAATGGAACTAACAACTTTTCCAAACAACCTAAATCACATCCAAAAAACCTAAGATCACATGGAATATGATCTCTAAAACTATTTTGGATGCATATCTATATAATTTTGGCCTTGAGACATGTTTTAGGCCTTATTACAAGCTTAATGGACATATAAGCAAATTTGAATACTATAGTTTTGGAGGGAAAACAAACAAAGCATGACTAAACCACCTAGACTCAACCAAAAACAATGCAAACATTCTCATGACATGAAGATGCTCCTGCATCATGTGATCTTAATTTGTTGGCTTTCATGCTTTTTCTATGTTGACTTATGTACCAATAGATCCTAATTTGAAATCAAGAAGTCTATAATCACACAAACACATTTACGCATTTAGAACATGAAAATATTTATTTTGAATGTGGAAAGCAAATCAAATAAAGTATTTAAAGTAGAGATTCAAGAGTCTAAGGAAATATGAAGTATTTATTACTACACAAAACATTCATTGTAGAATAAAAAGTCAGAGAGTATAGACATTGCATCATCACTAGACTACTTGGCTGAATATATATTATACTTAGAGTGTTGCTTTTAAAATTGTAATCTGTTGAGGGCTCTAATAAATAATTGGTACTTAAAAGTACTATTAATCTTTATTAAACGTCTCAGAACCATTATTTTCATTATTTATTTATAAATTTCATTATTTTATTGAAATTTTTAAAAAAAAATTAGTTTCCCAAAAATATACGTAAATTTTTATAAAAACGAACAATTTTTTTTTTTTTTTTTTTGAAACTCTAAACTTAACAAGTATAATTATCAAATTAATTTCTAAATATTTAATATTTTCTAGATGCATAATATTTTCCAAGATCCGGCATCACAATTCTTATAATAACTCTACTCTTCTAAATATATTTGGATGGTTTTAGGAATAATCTCTATTTGTCACAATTTTGTTGACTTTGCTTTTTCTTGTTGTTTAGCTTTTTCTTGTTGTTTAGGTTAGTCTTATTTGGATCCATTTATCTATTCGTCATCCCATTTTTCTTTTTCTTCTAGAGAGCATGCATGACATTTTCTTAGCTTAGTTAAGTATGTTTCCTTCCCTATTTTCTTAGCTTAGTTAAGTATGGGGAGACAAAGTCAAAGTCAAGTGTATATTAATTGAGGAAATAAAATCAAAGTCAAAGTCAAGTATGTATCACCTATATACCTAAGTGAGGATATAGGTATCACGGCTCCCTTAATTATAAACATAAATTATAATAGTTAAAAAAGGTATAAAAATAATATCATAATTAAATTATGCCAAGCATTGTTGATCATTATTTTATGTATTATGTAGATTGGTTTAAATTTTATGTTATCGAATTGTCCTTGATCATATATAAATTCAATTGATATATGTCAGATAGTTTCAAAGTCACGTGAGCAGGGTTAGATTGAGACGATAGATTTAGTGACAATGTCTAAACAAATTAAGAGTGTTCTGTCTTCTCTATGGTGAATTATGCAAATCAATGGCATATTGTTTCTTGCAATTTTATGTGTTTAATAATATTTAATTTGAGGCAAGCATATTTTATGTTTAAAATATCATAAAAATCCCATAAAAAACCCCAAAAAACCAAATACAAATGTTGTATATAGAAACTACAATGATGAACTGATGTAGGAGCATCTAAGTTCACGTATAATCTCACATCAACCAAAAATATGAGTAGTTTATTGATAATAAATTGTGATAAAATCTTCTATTATTTTATTAATCTGAGGCATATTTTAAAGCATTAAAAATCTTAAGTGAGCCAACATGAGTTATGGTTGTTTAATGGCAAGTGATTGAATCTTCATTGTGAGCATATAAAGATCATGCTGCAAAGGGTTTCATGATAATTGCTCGTTATAAAGTTCTACGAATTTGTGTGACTTTACTCTGAGTATTATATTTGAGCACATATATATATTGTGATGTGTTATGGAGTGACTTATCGCTGATTGTTTGGTATTAAATTATAAAAATGATTATGTGATGCATTATTTTGGGATGTATTATCGTCCGGACTTGTGTGCATTCAATGATTATAGTACATATTGGCGTGTTAAAAGTATTTAATATTTATAAACTTAGTAGGTTGTTAAAAGTAATTAATATAAATGGGTGGATTGTGTATCTATATAAGTGCATCTTTTTCATTTGAAAATGGATTCGATTTTGAATTAGAAAATAGTTCGAAGAGTGGTTGCAAGGAGTACTACAATAGAACCTTTGTGCATATCTATAAAGAGCTATTATACTTGAGTCACTTGTGTAACACTGTGGTGTTAGTTTGTGGTTTTTAAACTTGTGAAGTTGTATCAGTTGCAAGGTTATATCATTGACGATCGATATGATGTTGTGTAACTCTCTTTGAATAATAGAGCTTTGCTATTGTTGTTGAATTTTCATTGTGTAATTATGGGTTACATGGTAAAAGACATCTCTTAATCGAGATCTTTAATTGCTATTACATCATAAATTTTGTATGAATACAAGTGATATACTATCGAAGACTAAAAATAAGCAAATACACCATCAAAAACTTAAAATTAATCAAATATCCAATTTCAAATATTGTCAGTGAAATGAAATACACAAACTATCATGATATCTCTTACTTCATTCCACACATGTATTTCTAACATAAAGCCATTCACTACCACATTTTTACATTTTTATTTAAATTTAACATGATTATTAAATCATATTAATCTCACTTTTTAAATAAATTTATTTATTTTAAAAGGTCACAACTTTAATTTAGGTCACCTTTATGTCACTCATGCATGATATACAAAATGCTTCCAATGGATGTGGACACTTGAGTCCAAGGATTGTGATATATACACAAAATGGTTTTGTTGAAATAGCATTGGAAACTTCTAATCAAATAGAATGACAAAGAGTAAAGAGTATAATTATACAATAAATTTAAACTATACATCCCCCCTATATATTATATTTAAACTATACATGCACCCTATATATGAGATTTGGAATATTGTGTGGATATGCATCATAATAGATAAATAATTCTTTTAGATGTACCCATTACTTATGCCTTTGCCACCATGTAACCTTTTTGTTAAAAGAGGATTGCTCTCATCAATTTTAGAGGGGTCCACTTAAAAAGAATCTAAGAGTACTCTTAGATTTAAAAAACGTGAGACATCACCTTTTACAAGGTAAACTATTATGGTTAATATTAATAAGAAGGATGTGAAATCCTTTCCATTTATTTTATATAAATGGTATTTTAATTTAATATGTTATTTATTGAGTAGGTCATAATTTAATGATAAAGAGAATGATGTAAAAGGTATTGTCTATTGATTTATTAAAATAAAAAAATTAAATGATATTAATAAAAAAAAGATGAAGTTGGAATCGTGTTCGAAATGAATTTGGTAGAATAGATATTTCTTAGTCCCTAATGTTAAGTCAAAGAAACATTATATGAACCTAATCCATACAAAAGTAAGGTTTCAATTAATATATGTGTATCCTACTTACCAATTAAAATGCAATTTTTTACTTCTAAACCCACTTTATTTGAATTTGAATAACATATATATTATTAAAAAAAGTGGGTTTGGAAGTGGAACACTGCATTTTAATTAGTTCTAAGGACAATGAATCTTCTGTTTTTAGTAAAGTCATTCTTAATTTTTTTGACACAATTTTAATGATCAAGTGTAAAAGCATAGAGAATGCGACAAGACTTGGTATCGTTCATATAGTCATTCAATTTTTTCTATCTCTTCTTCTATAAACATTTTCTACCTGTAAGTGGTCATGAAAAATGACCTTCACCTCATAATGGATATTGAAGCAAAGGTAGTTACGAAACCCACTTACATGATAAGTTCCTACATTTAACTTTAACAATCTCTCTACAAAGATCGTATCCTAAAAATAAAGATGAAAAAGATGAAGATGAGAAAAGGAGTGGGAACCTATATACTATAGATTTGATTAGTTGTAATAGATAAGTGATAAGTGTGACAATCCTTCTCCTCTTTCTATTAACTAGGTGGAATGTACAAATTTATCTTTTTAACTTGATTAAATTTATTATTTTGTCTACCTTTAAAATAGTTTAAATTTTAATGTTTGCTATTTTTTATTATTTATGATATTTTTGATATTAAATTTTAGTAATAATACTTTAATTTGATATTTAATTTTATAATATAATTCTTTTCTATCCACTTTTTCAATTAAATATTTATTTTATTTACTTAATAAATAAAAATTAAATTAATATAAAAATTATAATTTAATAATCAGTTTTTAAAAAAACTACTACTTACTGCTCCCTTAAAAAAAACTCACCTCACCATATCAAATACTTATTCATGTAACATATATTTTCAATCACACTAAATGATCCTCTTATCCGTCTAATTAAACAAATGTTGAAGTGTCTTAATACAATAATAAAAAAATATTTAATCTAATTTCCATTATTTCAACCGTTCAAGCAAAAGTCAAATTATAAGAGTTATCAATAAATTAAAATATATATATATATATATATATATATATATTTTTTTTTTCAACATTTTACATATCAAAAGTACATATTATAACATTTGAGTTTTTAGTTTTGTTTTGTGAGGCTATTATTTGCATTTTAAACCCATTTTACATCTAGCTTTTGTGATTCAATGTCTTTTCCCTTTTGAGGGAGCTATAATTTCTATTTCAAGCAAATGTTTTCAAATAAATTTATTATCATTTATTATTTTAAATAAGTAAAATCTTCAATAATTTTATAAATATTATATTAAAAAATCAAGTTTGTATTTTTGTTATTTTTAAATTTTGAACCTTCTCAAAATCTTTTTTACTATTAATTATTATTATTAATTTAAAGAAATAATTTTGATATATAAATTTACAGATGTTTCTTAAAGCCAAAAATTTTAAAGACTTAAGCTCAAGATAACTAGAAACTCATTATATCTATTAACGTATTGATGATGTCCAAAAGCTACTTTTTAATGCTTTTTTCATCTAAAGCAAGAGCAAGACCATGCTTTCTAAAGAGGGTCTTTCTTAAACTAGGATATTGATGAAGTGTTGATCTTCAGATTTACATCCTATTAAGGAATTACAAATCATAGTGTTTGTTCCGGTTCATTTACCCCTATTTCCTAGTAAATAATAGTAAGAATCCATTTTTGGAAAAATAACGTCAACAATAAGGGAATTTATAATTGCTTCTAATTTAAAAAAGAACCTGGGTTCTTAAGTATGTAGGGTTGTGTATTTATTTCAATCTAAATAAATTCTCTAAGATTATATAATATTAAATATGGGAGGCAGGGTAAATTTTAATAACCCTTATTAGAACTGTCTTTGGATTTTGTTGGTGAATTTATAGATATTTGTTTCATAGTCATGACAAATTTGTAGGTGTGTTAGCAAATCCAATAGGAGGAAAGGTGAACCACATAAGAAAAAATAAAAAAACTTTTTTTGTGTTTTTCATACAACCAACCAGTTGTGTTACGTATTCAGTCAACTTTGATTATCGACCGGTTGCATCATATAGTTGATTAGTAGCAACAACCAATCAATTACATTATACAATTGATCGACAACAATGATCGGTTGGTTGCATGATGCAATCGATTAGTAATTAGAATCGATCGACTACATAATGTAACTAGTTGGTTTACCTATTAGTCAATTGCATTATGCAACTGGTTGCCTTGGTTTTCGCTGAAGTATGTTTAACATGCATCTCACTGCTTATAAATATCCCCTTTGCCCTCATTTTTACACTTTTAAATAGACATTTTCTCTTTTTGTGTTTTACACAACAACCACATCAATATCTACAACATGGCTTCAACATCTATGACATCCATTGGCATATGGAAATATGTTTCCAAGAAGTTGTTGTGTCCTGACATTATCAAATAACTGCAATAGCTAGATTCATACAATGATTGGATTTTTAAGTGTTGTTTATGAGGCCCGTATACATGTCTCATTATGAAATAAATGTAAACTTGTTAAAATATCTCATGTCTTACCATGATAATAGCAAGACAAGGTTTAATGTCTATGTTAACTTGAAATGTATTTATTTTGGTACATCTCCTTCATTATCCATAATTTGATAGGGCTGCCACACCAAAATACCAACCCTATCAGTACAAAAATAATGCTAACAGATGATGACAAAAAATATTTGGAGTCTACCTACAACTTGCAGATCAATCCAGCTAGTATTTATAACATTAGTATTCAAATTTCAAATTCAAGGTTTTGTAATTTGTTATGCCTTTTTACTAATGTACTAATTACATGTTTTTCACTTTCATTACATATAGTCAGATTAGAAGGGGGCTCCAAGTTGAAAAAATATCAAACCTATTTCTGAAAACCATTGTTCAATTTTTCCACAAGCCAAAATAGTTTTATAGGGAAGACCAATAGACATTCCCTTTTAGGCCATTGACTATGTTCTTTGTACTCTTGTGGGGTTAAAATTTGAATGGTGTATATTTATATCTAGTAGGATTAGATTGGAATTGAATTATGCTTTCTGAAATGAAAGTTCTACAATTTCGTGTATTGATGTTATTCTAGCCTTGTAATACGAGGCTTTATATGACCTACATAAAACATCAATTCTAGCTATGTTCCATCTAAAAATGATCATAAATTCTTTGTCCCTTGATGAGAAGGAGGATAGTTTATCATTCAAATTAATCAACTGAATATTTTACTTTAGAAGTTCTTACAAATTTAAAATGTAATATTTATTTGCTTGTTATAATTAAGATTTCATGCAGTTAACATAAGAAGATAAGCTACATCAAAAGGACATCATGCCCCTAAGGGTTATGGAGATTTTGAGTCTATAGAATCATCATTTCAATCATTTAGAATTTATAAATGTGTGAAGATTTATTTAGAATCATCTCCACTTGTAGGTTTTCCTACTTCCAAATTTCAATGATAAATGATACATTATGAAATTTCAATTTTCTATTATTTTATTTATTTCTTTAATTTTTTGAGTTGAATTTGAAGTTGTTACCCTTGAAGGAACTAAAAAAACCCCCAAATTTCAAGTGCCACAGTATTTTCAACAATATTTTAAAAGTTTTTTTACTTTCCAACTTTTGGTTTTTGAATCAATGTTTCTTAAATTAAAGAATTTATTGACTGAATGATTGCCTCTTTTGTAGTTGAAACCACCACTCTGAATCTAATTTAAACATGTAGAGTGGAATACCTACTCTCTTCAACTCCATGCAATAACTATTAAATTTAAAATTAACATTAAATTTTGTTTTTAATTTACCATTTAATTTTGTTTTGTAGGGCACCCTACATCTATGAGGAAAAATATGCCACCACCACCACCACCTAGGGAAATTTAGACAAGGGGGATATATCATTTTCTACACAAAGTAGATGAACACTACAATTGTTAGGCTTTGAGCTCCCCAATTTTTCTCTCAGTGGTGTATCTAACACACATGGAGTAACATTTTTACAAAATATTGATCTGGATGAGGAACATCTTGGGATTAAAAGTGGGGACCTAGCTGCTAGTGCTTTTAATCCACATGTTTTCATTCAAGTTATAAGTGTACATGATCAGGAATTAAATTCTACCTCTTCACCCCCTAGCCCACCCACTACTAATGTTTTGAAGATGTCTGATGATGACATTACTTTTTTCCATTAAATAATCTATTATCTAAAAACCTAATTTAAAATCTTAAGGAGGGTGTTATTGATGAGATGAATGCTTTAAAAGTATGGGATTTAAGGGAAAAAGTATTGATCAAGGAGATAAATTCTCATTTTCATAACCACTCCCAAAGAGTCAATTTATTTTCACTAGTGTAAAATGAACCCACAAAGATTGACACTTTGTTCAGTCAAGCTAAATTTGGGTCAATTCTAGTTACTAATGATTACAATGATAATATTTTGGGTATTATGTTAAACATGTTAGAGAATTTAAATGCAGAATCCCAAGCTTACTTCATCAAATGGGTAAGAAACATAAACCTTGTCATAATTGCCAATGCAGAGAAAGAAAAAATGTTGGTAAGTTATCATCATTTTTACCAAATATATTCTAGTTAGTGTAATTTTTATTTTTATATTTCATTTTTAAATTATAGGCAAAAGATGAAAATATGAAAAGAAACCCAATACCTAAATGTGCATTTAAAAAATACACGCAAAAGTTTAATTACAGCTATTACATTAAAGGAAAAACTTGTGTTGTTAAATAAACAAAACAACACATGTGAAGAAAATAATTAATGAACACGGCATGGATCTTGAGCTTTTATTAAAGCAAAAAATAGATGCAAATCCTAGTCTACTTTTAGTAGGAGATGCAACTAGTGAGAAAAAGGAAAATGTTGTTAATATTAATTATGCTACAGAGGATCTTCTTAAGGTAGGAATCATAAATGACAACACAAAGCAAGTCAAGGTAGGGATTACAAAGGGAAACTCAAAGCAAGTGGAGGAAGGGTCTATTAAAAAATAATGATATTTTATGATTTTTCAAATGACAATTTTATGTTTCAAACAATAGTTTCAAATGATGATGTTATGTTTCAAACAACAAATTATTATGTTTCAAATACTCTTGTTTTACTGAGTTATGATTCATTTTAAATCTTAGATGCATTATGTTAATAAATAAATTCGTGTTGCATCTTGACATACTAAATAGTGTTGTATATTCTGAGTTGATGTAGTTCAAACAATATGGTCTCATTTTGATTGTATTCATGGCTAAGTTGAATGCAAATATTTTTTCTATAGATTTGGATTGATCATCAATTTGAATGTGATGTGATTTCATCTTGTTCAATTATTATTGTGTGGCATTCTATGTCATTTTTCAATCTTAGCTACATTTCTTACATGTTGATAGCATTATATTTAGCGCCAACCATGCTTTTAGATAATAGAAAAGTTTTTTTATGCATTTGATCATTATATTTAGTTATGAGTTCATTTTTTATTGGGAAATGAACATGTTGTGCTTGTATGGAATCATCATGGAGGTGGAGTCCAAGCGATAATTATTGTTTGCTTCTCTGGTCAATAGAAACCCGATTGTTCTCTTTGACATGGACTGAGTAAAACATTTGGTTCTAAGTTGAACTCAGTTTGGATTATATTTTTTACATTATTATTTAATCTAATTCAATGATGCAAGTATTTCTTGAGTTTTTATTCGACACTTGATCAATTTAAAATTATTAATATGTAGCTATAATAATGTAGGGTTCAATCAGATCTTTTTTAATTGTCAATCAGGTCTTCTTAGTTAATAATCTTATAGACTTATTTTGTCTTGGTATTTGACTTAATCAATAAATAGTATGATTTCAATAGGTTTTTGCACTCATATCAATGTTGTTTAACTCAATAAACATGTTTCCAACCTTCTCTAAGGCTTATTCTTACAAAATATAGTAAATTGGTTTATCAAGGTGGCCTCCTTCACAACTAGGTCTATAACCTTCTTGAATGGTTGTTTGACTTAATTCTTAGACACCTTATAAACTTCAAATATTCTTGTATCCTTCTTAATTTGGTCTAACTCAACAAATAGATTTCCCACTTGCCTATGCTATGGTTTTAAAATAAAAGTGATAAACTTTTTTTTTTTGAAACCAATCTCAACACCTCACTTACACCCTAACACACTTGCCTATGAAGTTTCATCAAATTTGGCTAAGTCATTTTTGAGATATGGAAGTTTTAGTGCTACAAATAGGGGGTTTAGGCCTTATTTTTACATATATAGCCTGATATTATTACTCTAGGTACCTTCAAACCTCAAAATCACATAAAAATATTCACTTGCTTCCTATTACAACTTTTTATAAAGTTTCATCCATTTTTAAGGGTTCATTTTCTTGTTATGAGGTTTTTAGTGTCTCAAACCCTAGTTTAGGGTTCCTTGAGTGTGTAAAAATAGTGAATGAAAAGCCAATGGAAATTCCAACATTGAGACCTATTATGGACTTTTATGGATTAGATTAAACTCTCCCCACATCTAGCTTACCTTGAAAATCAATTTAGTACCCAAATAACACATGAAAGGTTAATAAAACACATTTCTTATTGATGGTCATAAACTTGTTCTATGTATTCATACCCATACTGTGCTCTATGCATTATTTTCTTCTTATTTTCTTTTATTTTTTCTTATTTTCTTTTGTTTCAGAACTAGTATTCATCATTTTAAACTATAATTTAAGTTACAAACTAATAATATTGTGTTAAAATATCCATTTTGTGTTTTTTCAAAAGTAATAAAAATATATATTTAACAATACCATCTTAAAAAATACAAAGAAATTTGACCCATTTGAAGAACCAATTACATAAATGGAAAGTTGCATGGACAATGGATAAAGATATCGAAAATATTTATTAATCAAATCACAATGTTATCAACAATTTTTATGAATTCAATATTTCAAATGTTTTATAATAGTAAAAAGGATATGAAACTAGATTTCAAAAAATGATAATTGAAATAAATATCAAACTAAAACTTAGGTAGTTGAAACAATCCTTGACAAACATGCTCATCATAAGTGACATTTGCATATAACGTATTAGTTCCATATTTAGTCCTAATATTTGCATCCTCTTTATTGGTCATTGTATTACAGACACCTCTTCTTTTAGTAAGAGAACTCCATGTTACCAAAGCTCTTTCATAAGGAAACATATCTATAAGATAACGTGAAACATACAATTTCAAGCAGGTCTCTACATTTTTATCTAATCTATATTAAGTTTTAACTTAATGAAAGATAATACACTAACCATTGATCCCAAAATCACTGTTTGAAAAAGTTCATATAATAAAAAATATTCACCAATATTTTCTTGCAAGATGTTACTAGATTAAATTTTTTTCCATAGCTGTGTAATTGCACCATTTTTTGTTGTTTCAATTAGACACCGATAGTGATCAATCATTGTAATATGAAATGTGTTGACTGAGGCATTAGTAAATGTTTTCATAAAATACCTTTAATTTTAACTCCATTGACCTCTACAAATTTATTGAAATGCTTGATAAGAGAACCTATGTATTTGTGAAATAAATTACTCATCAATTATTGACCATTATCATTATTCCAAAAAATAAGATTCACAACTCCCATGGCCTCTAAAAAATCATCCCTTTGATAATAACCTTTGATCTTAGAAGATAAGTTTTTTGAAATTCTACTTAATTTTATCTACATTTCAGATATAACAATATCATATAGAAGATGTGTTATAGGCACTTCTTTAGTTTCAGCTCCCATAAAATCAAGTCTTCTATAAAAAGTGTGCACTGGTATCTCCTTGCCATTAACGATGACACAAATATGATCATTGATATTGAATTTTAAATAGCTTTTAGGATTCTTAAAATTTGTCAAAATTTTCCAATTCCTAAAAATAGGTCCTTGAAAGTTTTCATTCGATGTGTATAACAATATATCTAGAGGTTGAAATACTCATTTTCTCAGCCATATGAAGTTAAAAATATATATGGATCTCTCCTTAGCATGTTTATTTAAACAATTGATTGCCTTCAACATTGGGATAATTTTGCATAATGTTAGTAATGTTTCCAAATCTATTAAATGATACAACAAATATTTTGCCTTTTCAACTTCCCTACAACATTTATAAACAAAACCTATTAATGATGGATATTCTTCAAAAAAATTGCATGTAGGTTCATACATGGAAATCCATATTGTATCAACATCTTTCAACAGTTTTTTACCATCAGTCACTCCAATTACAAATTTTTAGAACTCCAAAAATATTTTTGGACTGCTTGACATATAAGCATGAAAGCCATGAATGAGCTCTTCCACTTTTGTGACATTAGAAAGTATGCTAACAATTTTGTATGTAAGATTCATCATATGATCTATGCAATGAATTGGGATCATATATGGCACAACTATTGTTTGAAGTTGAACACAAAGACCATTTCTATGTCCCTGCATTATTGATGTACCATTAACCCTAACACACAACAAATTGGTAGCTATTGCATAATCACCCATCCTAACTTTAGCTCTTAAATTTTATACAACTAATTTGTGAAGGTTTTCAACATTACAATTTTCTAACACTTTATGAACAACTAATAGATGAGATTACCTTGAATAGTTATTAAAAGTATAAACATGCATGAAAACCCATGATGTGTTGTCAACTATTGTGACCTCATCAATAGATCATGAGATAGATAGTGAATTTTTAGCTTTTTATTTCAAATCTTCCATCTAAACCATTACTATACATTTTGTCATTTTTCAAGCACTGCTATCCGACCAATGTGATTATGGAATATCAAGAAACCCATTATATTAAACAAAATCTTATAATCTAAAAAATTAGAAATAGGTCTACCCTTTTTTAAAATATGGTATTGGACTGCATAAATTTTTCAAATTGAGCTTTGATTGTTCCCCCTTTCTCAACAAGATGTTTTTGATGTTTTTAGTCATTTTTATATACACATGCATATCTTACATGTATGCATTCTTTAGCATTTTTCTATTTGTGTGTTCTTGTTGTATGTCCATATGTGTGCTTCAATGACACATAATTTTCTATAATATTTCTTAGTTGTGTCCAACTTAAGATGCATATTTTTCTCCTTTCCTAATTTCTAACTACATATTATATATATGCATTATGTTAGAGTATCATTACCATTTTATATATTTATGGGATTAATGAAGGGATATTTTACTGCCCTGTCAACCTTAAAATACTTTCTAATTATCCATCTACTTTTCTTCATTCGTAGAGATTTATGAGTAAAATTTTTAACTGAAGTTGGTGTTTGATGAGAACTAAAAATCTGTTTTGGTGGTTGAATTTCATCATCATTATCATCCAGAGCTAGAGGAGCATCTTCGAGTAGTGGCATGTCATCATTAATAAAATCTTCAAGTGGTGACATGTTATTGTGATTAATTATTCTTGTGAAATTCAATCATTATTAGTGGGGATTTATGTATGTAAAAGGGTTTTTATATTATTTTTAATAGTTAAAATCAAATTTACTAAAAATTAAAAATTATTTTATTAATAAGTACTTGTATTTTGAGTGCATATCAGTTACATGGGCATTTTTTTGGCTCTCTAAAATAAGATAATATTCTCAATTTTTGTGATAATTGGCATATCCTTTTACCATTACCATTAGATGTCCATTTATCGCATAGAAAAAATCAAGAAAGTATGTGACCAAATAATTTTTAATGATGCAGTAAGATGGTTACTAGTGCTCGACTGACTGTCAAATGATTGCTAGTGCCAGGATACTAGTGCTAGGCTAGGCTGAGTGATGAACCCAATTGGTTTCAACATGATGCAATGAGGTGGTTATTGGAAGGATGCAATCGATTGATTACAATACAGATATAATTAGTCAGTAGTAATAAGGATGTAACTGATCAATTTTATTTAGTTTCATGACTAATACTACCTAGTCGATCAGTTATGTAAACGTTACACCTAGAAGGTTGCTAATATGGTATAACTAGATGATTGCCTTTACTGAACAATTGATTATTTATTATCTTCAGATGATTTTCCTTGTCAAAAGAATAAGAATTAGATGGTTACCCATGAAATAATATTTATTACACACACACATAACACACACACACACACACACACACACACACACACACACACACACACACACACACACACACACACACACACACACACACACACACACACACACACACACACACACACTCACACACACACACACACACACACACACACACACACACACACACACACACACACACACACACAAGGTAAATTAGATGGTTACCCATGGAATTTTTTAAAATGTTTGGTGAGATGACTCATAAAATAACTTATATTGTGATTTTTTAGGTGACCCAGTCATATGTACTAGCCCTCTAAAATCACCAAAACAAAATTCCCAAAAATAGAATATTCAAGAATTAACAAATATTTTCCACTAAATTTTACCTTGATGGGAGGGATTGAGTGGAACACCCCATCAAATATGAAAATATCAAATTTTGGTTTAGATTATGCCAAGATCATGGTCACTTGGCAAGGGTTTATCCTTCTCAACCTAAAGAACCAACCTCGAAGGATGTCACGGAATTGTGCTAGTAAAAATAAATCTTGAAATCATTTTTCATGATAAAAGGGATGAATGAAGAGTGATTCAGATCAAATAAGTGTCTCACAAGAATCCAAAATTCCACCAAAGATATGTTAAGAAAAAAATTGTTCTTAAAAAAATAAAGGTCAATATCACCTATACAATCCCTTTGCATCTTTAATAGATCTTAATTTGACTAGTATAGATAAAGTTAAAAATATGTGGACAATGACAAATAAGCATCTGACCATTGAACCCATACAATAAAATGAGAAACTCAAAAATTAAATCTTAATCATTTTTAGCTTTTTCATCAAGAGAAAATAATATCAAGAATACTTTGAGAAATAAATAGAGAGTAAATAATGAATTACCTCTTATTGATATGATATGCACTAAAAAAAAACAAGTAAAAAAACCCCACCTTGCCCCATCCGACCCCACCTAAAAAAAAATGAAAACCATCCTTTGAAAAATTAGAAAAAAATGAAGGGTTTGTTACTATGTATTAAGAGGAACAATCTTAGATTGTCATGACAACTCGAGTTCTATATATGGGAGAGAATACCCTAATGCATGGATTATTTAGTATGTATTCTATTTTAGAATGTTAGAAGTATGGATGATTTGATAAAAGGTGCCTTTATTAGAAAAAAATTAACAATAAAACACATTAATATGGTCCTATTATAAGAGACTTGTAGATTTGGAGCTCTCAATATTCCTCTCTTCTCCAATTCAATATATATTGTATAACTCAACATGAATTATGATCCTTTAGGACCCTTCTAGGTATGTTATACATTCACAATAGTATTTCCCTGAAGGTAGCTACATGTTTTTATTCCATTAAAATCCAAGAACACTTCATCATATTAAATATGTATTTCTCTCTTAATGGAAATTGTATAATTGCTTCCCTTTCTCTTCTTAAAAATACAATTATCTATACTAACCCCATCTATATCATATTAGTGGGTTATCTTAATATTTTTGGAAATTTGGGGGAGAAGAAAGGGGGAAATTATTTTAATCTAAGAAAAATAAAAGCTCTCTCTTAGCTAATATAAAAATTCTCATTGATTGGTCTTGATCACTCTAAAGGTAATTTTTACGTGGAATAATAGATGAAAAGCACAATCAAATATTGTTAAAAAAATAGACATTTTTATTGGTTGAATTTTAGATGGTCATAATAAGATAAATTTTAAGAATGGTTAGTGACTCTATGCTTTCTTATCACTAGCTATTTTTTTTTATCAATGATCATGCAACAAGTTCACACAAACCTCAGTTTTGATTTGAAAAATATTAAGAACACATCTTAGGATTACAAAATTGATTCAGTGTTGATGGAAGGAAGTGTATCACAATTAGGGTAAAAAATTATATAAGTTTATGGAAAAACTCAAGTATCTCAAATCCTAACTTGAAAAGCATAGTAAAAAGGCTTTTGGTAATATATTTAAAAAAGGAAAATAAATTAGATATAGGTTAGAATAAACTTAGAAGGAAATTATTAATATTAGATAATGAAAAATGAGTGGAGCATAATTTTTTTATACAACACCTAGGTACAAATAAGGAGAGAGAAGAATTTTACTAGAGACAATGCTCTGTTGTCTAATGGTTGAAGCAAGGGGATTCAAACATAATTTATTTTCAAAAATCTATCCAAAATAGATATTTATAAATGGAATTCAACAAATCAAGTAAAGAAATGGAATAGAGATAAATAATCCTAATGATATTATTGATCATGGTATTAGGTACTTCAATAATTTTCTTATAGAACACTGAATGACCCCATAACAACAAGGAACTTAGGAAATCTCACATCCCATCTTGACCCTAATGGAAAGTATTATAGCCTAATGAGTAGTTTAAACTATTAGTGGTTGTAGATTATTATATTTTTACTGTTGTAATTCTTGGATTTGGATTATGGTTGTGTTATATCTCATTATGAATATTTATTTACAACACATTTATTCTACAAAAAATACATGTTAATGTTGATTAATTTTTGCATTCAGATTATATGCTACATTTCTCCTAGATACACTACTTTTGAGTTAGTTTATATCAACTAAATATATATATGGATAAAATAGACTAACTACCCTTTTCTTATCTAATGTGGATGCATGACAGTCATTGTCTTTTCCATCAAAATGGATTCTTGAGAGAGGGCATCATAAGGGAGAAGGTTGTAGATCATGACTGCTTTGAACATGCAAAGCAATTTTAGAATAAACACACACACATTGTAGCATCTAGTTATTAGTCACTTGAATTGTGTTTGATTTCATTATTGATTTGTATAGTCTTCCTTCATATGTTATGTGTCATATTTTTTTTTTAATTGGTATGGAATTCATATTGTTTGCCTTGTGAGTAACATTTTGTTAGAAATAATATGTCAATAATAATACTTGTGCATTTAGAGTCTTGTATGGAAATGTTTTGTATTATGTGTAACCTTCTTGTTTACTTTATAGTCTAGTGCATATTGTTCTAAACTTTCTTATAAATTCATTGTTAAGGCATAAATGTATACGTTGTTCATCACAAGTTACATGAAATTAGTATTATGAAGTGTTTCAAATAAATCTTGAACAAGAACCATTGGTTGGGTACTTAGAGATTATAATGAAATATTTGACCACCATAGGTGGCAAACATGACATAATAATTATCAACAAGTTTGAAATAATATGAACAAGTCAAGAAACTTAATCATTAAAACAAGGATTAATGAAATGATTAGGCTTTCCCATGCAATTCAAAGGAAATGAAATTGAGTTCAAAGGAGTTATTTTGCTATGGAATGGAAGTGGAATCCCTAGGAAAGGGAGTTATTTGATTTCTACCTCCATCCTACATATTCTAAGATTCCTTGTTAATTAATGATGAGTGTACACAAGGTCAAGTTAGCTTGTAAATTGAGGTTAAGTGGTTGCATATCTTTTACTACAGAAAAAGGATGATGGTCTTCATGTGGAGTAAAACTTAGAGTAGTGATGTGTTCAAAATATTGGGTCAAACATTAAAGAGGAGGAGAAAGGAATGTTAAGATCACAATAATAGAAGAAGTGGAGGAGTAAGGATAGAAGGAGTTATGTAGTTACTAGAAAAAATTCCATTTTATCAAGAGATAAATAACATGCATGTATTCTTTATTTTCTAAGTGTTTCCCAATATGTTTTCTATTCTATTATGTTTATTCTCAGGATGCAGTCTGAAGCTTATCAAATTAAATATGGTCAAATATTGAATTTGTAATACCAAGCTTGAACATGATTATTCTACTACTTCTTATTTTACTTCCTATCATCTATTTGAATTGTTATGTTCATGAAGTTGAGCCCTTATGGCTTTTGTTGATCTTTCACTAAACCTCTCATAACAAAAAGGCCATATTTTTAGATTGGTTAATTGGATTTCCCTAAATTGATTTGGGTATGTTAATTTATGATCTAAGAACAAACTATCAAAATTTTAGCTTGACTCAAATCACCATTTTGAACAAATAATGATAATAATATTTAAAATTCATGAAAATATCAAATAAATGTCAGTATGGTTGCGTAACAGGTTTTGGTACATTGTTATTTATGTTTGAATTATATTTTGGGATGATTTCTAAGCCAATAAGTTATACCATTAAGTTGTTCCTTTTCCAATCTCCTTAAACTATTAATAAGGACAAGGAATGTTTCATTCCCTAAGTGATAATAATGAATAATTAAGAGCTATGGATTGTGCATGCTTGAATAGAAACTGTATACATTATGAATGATATGCATAGGCCTATAAGAGTGATTAATAGATACACATATCTTATATGCTTGAATTTTTGAGAATAGTGTTATCATTGAGAAGTCTTAAGGGTTATTGAGAATTCAATCCTTAGCAGTGCTTCAAATTTTGTGATTATATGAGAAGGATTTGATTTATTTAGGATATACATTATACTTTAGTAAACCTAAATCTATAATGCCCAAGTGGGATATGATAAGAATGCATTGAGTTATATTAGTGCATATGTGTTATGGATGTTTGAGACACCACAATAGATATCAGTTGAATTAATATTATGATGGACTAATTACCTTATAAGTATAATGTTTGATAATGTGAAAAATAAGGAAATCTTGCATAGGTAGGTTTTGTTGATTGTTCAAGCATAATAATATAAATAAGTGAATGAATATCATAGACTTGTAGGTAGTGGGAACCACCACCTACACACTCATGATTTAAATAGACAAAGCCTTAGTATCAAGAGTAAAAAAGAATGAAGATAAAATGATTGACTGCTAACATTAATGTAATGGGTTCTTGTTACAATTTGTGTATAATTTATTATGCTTGTTGAAATAAGTAGTATTGAATTACTTCTAGTTGTAACTATGTACATTGTGTGAATAAGATATTAATTAGTTATGTAAGCATATGATTATAGAACCTAAAAATTTGTGTGGGACAATCAAACACCTACATGTTTATGTTATGCTAAATGAGGTATAAAGTAGTTATATTCTGATATTCAAAAGGGACATTTATTTAATACAAACCTAAGTATAGATTTGTATAAAGTCATTATCTATGTGGTTATGATAATTGTAAAATTGTAGAATTATTTGTATTCAGTTTTATTATATGGGTAATATAGATTAAGACATATTATTTAAGTTGTGTAATTACAAGATGATTAATAATTATTATGGCAGATAAGAGAGTTGTTGTATGCGTTTAAAACTATATTATTTTCTCTAAGTTATCTAAGAATTGGATTAAAATATCCTTCCAACCTAAGGGATGATGAGTGATGGGGCAATGTGCTTGTATACAAATCACTCATCCTTAGTCAGATAATATATTGATGATTTTCTAATATCAGATAGTATTGCATAAATGGAGAATGACCCATACTCTTCAAATTATAAATACTATAAAATATTTGGACAAAGTAATGTTATAGTTGTATACATTTCCAGTCCACAATAGTTTATATGTTTCATGTTTTATTGAAGTCATAATAGATAGAGACGTACCTATGGTATACATGACTGGTTACATGTGATATGGGTTGTACCCTTACACTTATTCTCAAATGGTTATAAATTTTTGCATACATATTATCAGCCCCTTTATGAAGGTTAGGAACACTCCTAGTGGGGAGGTGTGTAGCAGACTATTGGTTTGTGGTTGGATGTAAATCACCTAGATGATGGTGTTGTTGGTTTATTCCTCCTCCTTAGAGTTATAAAAGTCCTCCTCACTATCAAAACCCTTTGCTTTGTCTTCATTTTAATCTTCCTCCTCACTAGGAACATAAATGGCTTCAATGACATATTTCCCCCATAGGGGCTCCCCTTTCTTCATGATTAGTAGAATGAGTCTTTGGTGTATGAGGTCTGAAGAAAGGTTTGCCTTGAAATTCATGATCGATACTTCTAGGGGTTTAAGTAGGAAAAAATGTAGACTAATCCCATGCCCCTTAAAATGATTCATCAATAGAAAATGTGTGAAAATATAATCATGTGATAACCTTATAGGGTTATATATCTCATGATATAGAGACATATCTTGGGGCACTTTCTCAGTAAATATTCTCTATGAAACCCTTTTTGAGATGAGAAAATTGGTTTGTCAGTTTTGAAAAAAATCATCAATTCATAATTCATTTTTTATCCTTAAATGCCTTAACACCATCATAACTCATGCCTATAATTTCATAAATTACCTCTTCGATGATGGTGCAATCCTGATAGCTTGATCCTCCTAGCCTCTAGTAAAATCTTTGGAGATGGAACAATTGTGCCCCAAAATCCTTTCCATGAATTTTGTGAGACCATATTTGGATAGTTTTTTCTAGACATCTAGATCTTACTTCACCTTAGCATAATAAATTGGTTTAAAATTATCATGGTTGCCACCCATACTCAACTTTTTCTCATTTCTCAGAAGCTTACTGTAGGTGAACATTTTTTCTAATTATGAGTATCATATTTTTAGCAAATCAAGGATTTTAATGTTGTGCTTGATGTATTTATTCATGAGCTTCGAACCAATTGCTTTTATCTAGTAATGATTGTACTCCTACTTTCTTTGAGATTTATCCATAATGAGATAAATCATTTGGTATTTGCTTGTGATTGACCCACACATGGGAAGGGAGTCCTCTCCTTTTCAATAATCATTGTGACATGCTTTGGGAGTTGGTCCTCTTCTAACCAATGTTGGAAAGAGGCAATGTGTATGCCAATGTTCACCATTCTATCCACTCCCTCACTACCTTCTCTATAAGTGTGGGTGATTGAGGAGTCCTTAAGTTGAAGGAGAAATATTTTTACATCTATGAGAATGATTCTAATATTTTGTTGTATTTTCTTACATGATGAGCAAAATTGATAAATGTCATATTATTATATTAATAAAAATGGTAATATTGATGAATGAACCTAGTTAGGTTGTTACATGTGGTATCAAAGCTTTGGTTAAAATGCTAGGACCTTATGAGTCCAATAGTGTTGTAGGAAAAGTTTCAACAACAAAGTCATGCAATAATTGACAATCGTCAAGTTGATTTCCAAATTGAACCCATTGAAGTGACATGGACATTGTTTGGTTTTTCTATTACTATTTTAATAGATAATAGATCTACTAATTTTTTTTATTTCCATGCATTTACTTATTAAAATTCCTAAAAAAGATAGGCATATGTAAAATGCATGGACTGTGAAATAAAGAAACAACCTAAAGTTCAAGGTTGAAAAATGACATGTAGAAGTAGAATTGGAATTACTCAACTTCACTATTATAGTAGACTTGTATGCAAGATTATTAGGATCATATAACTTGATATTAGGAGCAAGCTAGCCATGGAGTTCAAGAAAAATATAAATTATAATTTGGCACAATACCCAAGCATGAAGATAATACAAAGTTTGGAGAGAAAGGAAATTCTACAGGTAAGTCCTTTATTTGTTTATTTTTGTGTATGCTTAGCTACTACTATTTATTTTTTAAAAGGAAAATCTAGGCAATGAGTGGGTTACATGAAGTGCCCTCACCCTTCCTAAAATTCACCCACTTTCCTTATCAATGTTTCTAGGTTGTTGTAGCTGCTACTACAATTGGATTTAAACAAGAATTATAAAGGTAATGTGTATGGTTTGTTAAACCTTGGTGCGTAGGCTTTGTCTTAGTTCACTTCACCTTTAGATGATGCATATATGAAATGAATGTTGATTTAACAACCCTAATTTTTTTATTTTATTGATTTGATGTTTGGTGTATCTCTATATGTTGGTATATAGGTTATCTACTTAATGTTCTATGTTTGTTGTCCTATGTGGAAAACCAAACTTTGGTGGACATTGATCTCTTTTTGAATTCTTGCTCTTATTTGATTTTATATCTCTGAGATTTATATGCTGACCTCTTCTAGCCCCAAACTAATGGATGGGGTAGGTAGAGCATACCACCATATGGATGGACTTAGCTTCCACATTAATTTTCATGTTTGTATTGAGAACAAAGAATAATTCTAGGGTTGCAAATATCGTTGGATAACTTACTACAAGTTGTTAAATAATGTTAAAATGGTGCCAATTTGAGGCACTAAGTTTGTTTTTACTCTCATTAGTTTTGTATTTCAATCTAATTAAGCTAGTTGTTGATGTTTAATAAGGACTATGTAGTTCATTGATATTTATTGATATATAAGAAATTGTTGATTAAATCAGACCCTCTGCCAACATATTCATGATTATTACATAAGTTTTATTATTTTACATGATGGAAGAATTTGTGATTTATTAAAAAAAAAATCATATAATTCCTTTGTGTTGTACCTTTTCATTGTTAAACTTGACTATGTTTGTGATTTTATTTGATGACTATTATATAAAACAAAAATTTCTCATAAATATTTTACTCAAATGTTATCATATTCTTTCTAAATGCTTTTAGAATATGAGATCTTTCCTATTATGAGAAGCTTAAAATCATTATTTTGGCTTAAATTGGGTTCTAAAAGCTTAAGTTAATTCTTAACATGGTTGTATAGTTACACTCAATAGAATCCTTATTAACTATATGGATACTTTGGTAACTATATGATTTTTTATTTTATTTTTTTGAGAATAAATAAAATATGTATGAAATATATCTTATACACATCATTCAAGGTTAACAGAATGAATGATTTCTTTTAATATTTTATTGAATGTTAAGAACATGATTCAAATTTGAGATTTGATATGGTAATCAGTTGTAAAGTTTGGTCTTAATTTAGTTATCAAGTGCACATTAATTAATGCCAGTTTTTAGATGGAAACTTTATTAATTTATCTCTTCATGTGGTTATCACACTATTGAAATTGAACTGATTTAGTTCCATTTTGTAACAAAATGACTAAATATCGCTACCTTAAAAACTAAACAATCATGACAATTGGGTCCTATTGAGGGAAGGTTTAGGATTAACAGTAATAGGAAATAATGTCTATAAAATGATTTATAGTTTTCCATAAAATTATATTAGATATTTGATGGAAATACCTTTCATTACATGCATTACATGCATTGATAGAAGACTAAATCCTTCTCATAGTGGGTTAAATGTTTAGGATACAATCTTTGAATAACTTATACTTAACAATCATAAATTAATGATGAGTATGCATTCCTATTTGAATAAGCATAAATTTTACCTTTTTATTACAAGAATTTATAAATAGGGTATTCTGATCTTATCCTCTATGAAAGGCTTAATAGAAGTAGTAAAATAAAAAGAGTTAGGAATGATAGAATTACTCTTTATTTAAGATTATTATTTGTTATGGTTAAAACTTATCAATATTTGGAAGGCATGATATGTTATGCTTATGCTAGTAGGATAATAGAAATAAATTTTTTATCAAAAATCTCTTTTGAGTAATAATCGGATAATTAATTAATTTTATTTAGGATAACTATTGAGGAATCTATGCAAATTTGTATAATCTTATTATTATGAAATAGATGGGTAAACAAAAAGGGTAAACATAGTCTTGGAGGATTCATTGAGAATGTATTGTATGGACCAACAATACAAGTGGGAAGAATACCTCTCATTATTTGAGTTTGCTTACAAAAATTCTTACCATTCAAGTCTCAAAATGGCACCATTTGAAGACTTATATGGAAAAAAATGTAGAACACCTATCAGCTGGGACAAGTTAAAAGATAAAATAATTGTTAGATCTGAAAGGCTTGTTGAAATGGAAGAGTTGGTCAAGTGGATTTAGAAAATATTGGTTGAATCCAATGATAGAAAAATATTATGCTGACCTAAAGAGAATAACAAAGTATTTTTTAGCTAGAGATAAGGGTTTTCTCTTAAAAACCTTAAATTTGCAAAAGCATTAAAATTGGCACTTAGATTTGTAGGAATCTTTGAGGTCTTGAAAGTAATAAACCCTATTACATACAAATTTACTTTTCCACTAACACTAGTTCAAATACATAATGTTTTTTCATGTGTTTTATTTGAAGAAATATGTGATTGGATCCAAGAGCGTTAAAAATAGATCCCCTCAGAATACTCGATATTTGTAAGCTTCACTTAGGCAGTTGAGCATTAGTTCAATGTAAAGTCCATTGGAACCAATATTATGAGGACAGTGCCACTTAAAAGGATTGTAAAGAGTTCCATAGACTTTTTCCATATTTATTTAATAAAATATTCTTAAATTATGACATTTTATGTTATGTTTAAATTTACTACATCATCGATGACTTTTTGAAGAGGGGAAGGATGTCACATCCCATCCTACCCCTAATGGAAAGTACTATATCACTAATGAGTAGTTTAGAATATTAGTGGTTTGGGATTATTCAAGCTGTATTGCTAACATTGATGGATTTGAATTATGGTTGTGGCATCTCTCATTATGAATATTTATTTAAAACATATTTAATCTACAAAAAATGTATGTTAACGTTGATTGATTTATACACTTTGATTATATGTTATAGTTCTACTAAATTCACTACTTCTGAGTTAGTTTCTTTCATTTGATATATATATATATATATATATATATATATATATATATATATATATATATATATATATATATATATATATATATATATATATATATATATATATATCTGTGTGTGTGTGTGTGTATGTATATATATATATATGTATATATATATGTATGTATATATATGTATATATATGTATATATACATATATACATATATATATATACATACATATACATATATATATACATACACACACACACACACACACACACACACACACACACACACACACACACACACACACACACACACACATACACACACATATACATACATACATATATACATACATACATACATATTTATGGGTAAAATGGACTAACTGCCCTTTTCTTATTTAATTTGGATGTGTGACAATACTTGTATTTTCCCCTGTAGTGGAGTCCTAAGGGAGGGCATCATAAGGGAGAAGGTGGAAGATCATGACTATTGGGAGTAGGTATAGCAATTTGAAAAAAAATGCACACATATGTACTATCAAGTTTATTGGTTGCCTTAATTATGTTTGATTTCATTAATGATTTAGATATTCCACCTTTGTATGTTGTGTGTCATGCCCACCAATTTGTTTGTATGGTGTTTATAATGTTTGTTGCTATTATGAATGATTTGTGAGTAACATTATATTAACAATAATATGTCAATAGGAATATTTGTACATTTAGAGTCTTATATGGAACAAAATTATATTGTGTGTAATCTTGTTGTTTGCTTTACAATCTAGTGCTTGTTGTCTTGGACTTGCTTGAAAAATCATTTTTAAGGCATAAATGTATAGGTTATTTGAATCACTAGTTATATGAGATTAGTATTATGAAATAACTCAAAGAAATATTGAATGAGAACCATTGGTTGGGTACTTATAGGTTATAATAAAATATTTGACCACCAGAGGTGGTGGACATGACTTAATCATTATCAACAAGTATAAAACCATATCAATGGATCAAAAAACTTAATCATTAATAAAAAGGATTAAATAAATGATTAGGGTTTACCATGCAAGTCAAAGGGAATTAACTTGAGTTTAAAGGAGTTATTTCATTATGGAATGGAAATGGAAACCCTAGGATAGGTCTCACATGACTCAATAAATAGGAATGTATTTGGCATAACTGATAAAGAATGAATGGTGATATTTGCTTTTTACTACCATCTTGCATATTCTAGGATTCCTTGTTAATTAATGGTAAGTGTACATAAGGTCAAGTTTGTAACAACCTAATTAAAAAAAAAAAAAAATCAACTTCAAGTTACTCAACACCATGTCAAACCTAATGGAAGAAAGCTAATTCACTGAAAGTGTGATCAAGTCCATAACTATGTTGTACTAAATACGTGTATTTGACTAAGGTTAAAAATTCCTACTGATACTATTAGGAAGTTATTTTAACCATTCAAAAAGTATATTTGGGTATACCAATGTATTAAGTGTACATTGGTACACTCAAATATGATTACCAAAGCTAGGGCATTCCTAAAAGGACTAATATCAACTTTTAGCCTTGATCAAAAGCCTATAATTGCCATAACATAATTTGCACTATGATCATGTAGGTAAGCTAAACTCTAATTGGGGTTATAGATCAAACCTTAAAAAGATTCATAATAAGCTAAGGTAGAAAGAATTCAATTCGCAATAGAAGAATCATCATACTAAACTTAAGCATTCAATGATTTACATAATTATGTAAACAACAAGACTTGAGCTTTAAGTTTATTTCTAAAAGCAATACAATGCAAACTATTTGACATTCGTTCATAAATACATGTTACATGAAGTATATTTCCATCAAGTAGGGATACCTGCTTAAGTCATCATAATTTGAGCTAGAATCATTGCTATCGTGGATTTAAAATGATAATATTAATTCAATTTTTCTAAAGGATCTAAATTAAGTAAAATCACATTATTGATTCTTATTATTAATGAACATTACCACATACGTGGATATTATGTCAATTGGAATAACCTCCAATTTTTACTACACACAATAATTAAACCCACATCATTTTACTTAAGAAAATTTATTTGATCATCCCGTGTTATCATATAGTAATATCTTACTATATGTAATTATTCTAGTCATATGGTCTATTTATATCAGGATAAAGAATGAACAATCGTCAAATAATTCTTTAATATTTTAACATGTTATTGATGTTTCAACAACCATACTTATGTTTTGCAGATTGACTACTTAGATAATTTCATGAAGTCATTCAATGCTTTAGCTATGTCACTTCAAACATAAATCATCTTGTTATAACTCATGGAATGAATTTATGTTTTTATTTAAGGAAAGATAAGGCCATATAAACTATTTTTATTTAGTATAACACCTTATCAATCTATTTATTCATCATTGGTGACTTATTAAAATAATTGAATATAAAAATTGTACATGAATGTAAAGCATCTCATCTCACATTTAACATTATGTTCAGGAATGGTTATGAATATTGATAAGTATTTATTTATTTATTTACCATAAAATTGGTTAATAAGACCAACTAACATTAGCATGAGTATTAATGAACTTATTATAAATAGTATTCACATTATGTTTTAATCTTCAACTTGATTTATAATTATAATTCCAAATGTCAAAACAAGTTTCGAAGGAATCAACAACTCTTAAACTCCCATACTTAGTCCCAAAAAGAATTATAACTTATTTTTATTGAACTTAGCAGAATTGAATACAATATTCACACTTTGGTTGTCTTCAATCTATGACTTAGAATAATCCTTCTTAATTTAAGAAGCCATAAAATATATAAAACATGACTTACTTCTATTATATTATGAAAACCAAACCAAAAGGATGAGAACATCATACATATAGTTTCTATAAGTTACCTTTTAGAACTACAACTATCTAAACTCTAATAATCAACCAATTAGTGTCTTATCAACATATTAGATTAGTCTTTCATTCATTGATGAAAATGACCAAATAATGGCACTTTTCAAGATTCCACATTAAATTACTAAGTATATCCTTCTTAAAAACATAACAACTATTTATTATCTCCAATTCAAACAATATGTTTGCTTTTTGAAATACAACATACAAATTTTAAAAATAGATTTAATGATCAAAATCAAAAGATCGCATCCCTATTGAATAAGAAGTCATTTATATTTGTACTTACTGGAAAGATAAATCAACATATTTGTCCATATAATAACAACATAAAAGTATATTACAACGACTTCATAATTAGACAAAATAACAATTTATTGTCTGCAATTTTGAATAACAATTCAACACACATAATATGACTATAAAATGAATTGAATTTACTATTATATAATGATACATTGATTTATATCATGTCTTTATGCTAAATAACCACATATTAGGAGAACCAAATACATGAAGAGACCAAACACTTAAATCATCTTTCGAAGAGCAGTATGCAAACAACCCACCCATCCTACGCAATGAGCCCCCCATTGGTGGCCCTAGACCACCCCATCCATTATTTAGATGTGGAGTTCAAAAATTGGGTTTATATAAGAGTAAATAAAAAAGTGAAGATTCTAAGCTTCAAAGTCAAGAACATAAATAATAAAATTAATTGACTAAAGATAAGTGCATGAAGGAAAGTACTTATGATTAACATCAGCACTATCGTTTGACTTCCCCAAATCAAACAATGATTGATTTATCCATTGAATTCAAATGAGATATGCATGTGTATATACCATAAATGTATTTATTAACCAAAAGTGCTAAAGATATTCATAACCACTTTGATTATTTGCCATTATCCTCCAACAAGAATAAACATCAATAGTCCAAATCATATTGACACTAAAAAGAGGCATGACACCCAAAAAGAGTTATCAAAGTATACAAAAAATGGAAAATAAATCTAACTCATAATTTCCATATCAATCCTCATAAAATACAATAATATTCCAATAACATACAAACTCTATTTGAACTTCCCCGAGACCTTATGCTCATGCAAGACCATTCACGACAAACATAAGTTTACCAAAACCCTATTAGTAATATAAAACAAACACTTGCATCCATTTTAAAACTACATAAAAACAAAAATCAACAAATATAGTCCCAAAAATGTTTACCATACCGATTATACAACCAGTCCACAAAATAAGTAAAAATAGCAAATGATAACAAATACCAAAACCCATTCCTTCAAAATTGATGGAATAACCTATTCACTATCAAAATCTAGCGACTTAACAAAAATAAATTTTATACTCCATAGGCATAAAAATATTGAACATAAAAATAAGTACAAAGCTGAATACACAAACCATATTTTGAGCCTCAAAGAAAAATGAACCCAAAGCATTCACCTTCAAGTTTTTCTGACTATACATCGAGATTGATGCATATGGGTTTGTTGTGAAGTCTAAAAACTTCACAATAAACCTATAATGGTTCATTATTTATTTATGTTATATCCAATTTCAACATAACATAGAGTAACTATGTCATTATACTCCAAATCAAAGAAAAAAGACACTCACTTATTGAACGCATCCCCAATGCAGAAAGATATCATGGCCCTTTGAGAAAAATATCAAACTCTTCTTTTTATCTTTGCACTAATTTGAGCCCTCACAACTCTGCTAACTACCATTAAAGCCCATAATGGTCCTACATTGTAATCGTAAACAAATAACAATGTGGATAAACAAACCATCCTCATTTCCACCCAAAATGAAATTAACAGTTGAAAATAAGTCCCACTAGGTCTTCAATGGCCTTCACCAAAAAATTTAGCGGAGTTCAACTAAGGTTTGACTGACCATGCTCACCAAATAACCAAATGACCAAACACAAATAATTCAAAGATACTTGACAATATAACCTTTAGATTTGGATCATTATAACCTAATTCCCAACTAAAGTTTGAAATATTAATATTTAATTAAATCAAAACTAATGAAGACCCCATGACCTAGTCATGGTCCCCTCCTCAAGCTTATACATCACCAAATGAAATCTTATGCAATAATCATAATAAATATAACTAGTTCAAAGTATCCACCAATTCCAATGCACATGTACAACATAGAATAAATTTTAAGCTTTATGTAGCCTCTCAAATTTCTAACAAAACTAATATAAAGCAATTCTAAAGTTTATAATTATTTCACATGATGTCAAGCAAAAGAAAAACATTAAATTAATTTCCATAATAGTCATAAAGAAAGTCAAATCAATAGAAAAAAATACAGTCAAAGACTAATATAAAACCACTTTGCTCATAAACAAAATGAATAAATGAACATAATATTCAAGAAGGACCAGACAAGACAAGGCTCAAGATCTCACAGCTCAAAGATCACTAACTTATGTTTTAACTCTTTTGTACCCTATATTATTGAGCACTAAAACCAACCTAGCTCATTTTCCTTTTTCTTCACAACTAAGGTCAAGACATCCTCCTGCACTAAAAAATAAGCCATCTTGATGACTAAAACAACAATGGACAATGCTCCTTGAAAAGATGTTCATCTTCCCAAGTAGCATTACACTCAGATAATGAATCCCATTGGACCAAAATTTGAGAAATTTATCTATTTTGCAATCTAACATTATGATGGTATAGGATCTTCACTGGTTCCAATTGCATCTTTTCCTATTCTAAAACTTGAATATTTCTCGAATCCAAAATATGAGAAAGATCATATACATACTTTCTTAATAAAGCAACATGAAAAACATCATGAATCTTGGACAGAGATGGAAGAAAGGCTAATCGGTAGGCAACATGGTTGACTTTTTATAGAATTTCAAAGGGTCCAACAAATCTAGGAGAAAATTTAGAAGTTTTTTTCAAAATTAATAAAACATTTCTATGGTCTAACATGCAGAAATACTTTAACACCAGTATTAAGTTCACGAGGAGTCCCTTTTAAATTCACATAGTTATTTTATCTATCTAAAGCATCCTTCAGATTTGACAAATCAAATCCATTTTCTCTTTATCTTTTTTTAGAATATTAGAGCCAACAATAGCTCTATTTTCCAGGCTTTCCTAACCAATAAGGGTTCTACATTTATGCCCATACAGAGCTTTAAAATGATCCATTTTAATCACAGAGATAAGAATTATTATAAACAAATTCAACTAAATGTAGAAAATATTTCCATTTATTTTGTTGATCTATAACATATATTGTTAGCATCTTCAACCACTTGGTTAAATCTCTCCATTTGACCATCTATTTCTAGGTGATACAAAGAGCTGGAATTTAAATATGTTCCAAATGTTATAGTCATATTTTTCAAAATCTTGAAGTAAATAACTTATCTTTATCAGAGATAATGACTTATGGCATGCCATGTAGCCAAAATGCTTCTTTCACAAAGCATTCTGCAAATATGGAAACATCATCAGTCAAATTTCTAGCAATAAAATGACTAACATTTGTAAATTTATCAATCACAACCAAAATAGTGTCATGATTATTGCATGACTTTGGTAAACCATTAATCAAATCAAGTGAAATAATAGTCCACTTGCCTTTTGAAATTTCATGAGGATAAAGCAAACTTCCTAAATTAAAATGTTTAGCTTTTACTCGTTAAAATTTGAAATATTTTTCTATAAAATCAACAATATCATGCTTTAAACAAGGCTAATAATAATACCTTTTCAACTCATGTGTCATCTTCGTGACATCTAGAGGAGTAAAATGAGGTGTTGTATGTACTTATTTCAATAAATATTTCATAAGTCACATAACTAGGGTATAAAAAATATATTTTTATGCCTTAATAGGTCATCACTTTTAATAAAACATCAACAAATTTATTTGTTATAGGTCGTCAGTAAAACCTACACTTCATAGTAGAATTCATCAATAACATGTTATAAAATAGTAGTTATATAATTACCATGTAGAACAAATACAATAATGAGGTATGTGCATCATCGGAGAGTATCAATAGCATGATTCTCCTTACCTTTAACATACTCAATGTTCATATAAAAATTGTTAATAAATCCTAGCCATCTATGCTAGCAAACTTTTTGATCATTCTGGGTGAATAAATATTTTAGACTATGATGATCAAATCTATCTTTTAAATGCTTGCCTAGAATAAATTTTTTCCACTGTTTTAAAGCATGCATAATATTATCAAGCTCTAAATCATGCATATGATAATAATTTTCATGCTCCTTGAGCTTACATGACTCATATGCCATAAAATTTCCATCCTGCATAAGAATACCACCAAACATTACCTAGAGGCATCATATCAAATTTAAAAATTACCATTATGATCTGGAATAATAAGCATAGGTACTATAGTTAAAATATGTTTAAACCTCTTAAAATCTTCTTCACTTGTATAGTCTAAATGAATTTTTTACCTTTATGTTGCAAAGAAGTAATGGATTCACCCAATCTAAGAAAAAAATACATAAACCTTTTCTAGTAACTAGCCAAACCCATAAAGCTATGCACTTCATGTACATTTATAAGGGCAGGCCACTCTTGAATAACTTTTATCTTTATTGGATCCACAACAATGCCATCCTTAGAAATAACATGTCCCAAATAAATATTTCAATTTTGAAAAATACACATTTTGAAAGTTTCCCATAAAGCTTATGTTGCCTTAGTCTTTGCAACACTAAATTCAAATGCTGTTTATTTTCAACTGCATTCTTAGAATAGATCAATATATGATATAGGAAAATAATAACAAACATTTCTAAATAATCCCTAAATACACTATTCATAAGATTCATAAAAGTAGCATGTGTATTTATCAGTCCAAATGCCATTACTATAAACTTGTATTGACCATACCAAGTATGAAAATTTATCTTATGAATGTCTTCCTCTTTGATTCTCAACTGATGGTAACCTTATCCCATAACAATTTTATACGAAACTATCGCATACTTCATTTTATCAAACAAATCTTCTCTCCTTGGCAACAAATAATGATTCTTGATAGTGACCTTGTTAAGCATGTCATAGTCCACATAGCCTACGTGTACCATCTTTATTTTTTTAAAAATACAATAAGAGTACCCCAAGGAGATACACTTGGTATAATATTTTTATTTTATAATAATTCTTGCATTTGAACCTTAATCTCTTATAAATTAGTCACATTCATATGATATGAAGCTTTAGATGTAGGGGCAACCTACGGCATAGCATCAATGACAAAATTAAATTCTTACCTAGGAGGGAGTCCAGACAATTTTTAAGTAAAAACATTAGAAAATTCATTCAGAAAAGAAAAATTATGGTAAGGATTTTCTTTATTTGAGATTTTTTCTTGCTTTTGAACAACATAAATTTTACAATCTTTTTGCACAACATTTTTTAGCTGCAGTGCTTAAATTAGCTTTCACACTTTAAGTTTATTAACACCTTAAATTTTAATAGTTTTTTCAAATTCATCACATCATTGAACCAATTTATTATCATATTCCAATGTGGATTCATGTTTCTATATCTAATTCACTCCTATAATAATATCATAAGATCTTAGAGGTGTTAAAAATAAGCTTACTCTAGATGAGAAAAATCCTAAATTAAGCTCTATTTAATCTAAGCATTTAGAAATGGGTATTTTTTTATTATACCAAATTGAACCTCCCATCCTTCTCTTAAACTAAGATGATTTGATTTTCATTTAAAAACAACATTAGGGGAGATAAAACTATCAGTTTCACTATAATCAATTAGAATCAAAAGTGAAAACTTAACTAGATTACCTCTGATTTCAATAATGGTGGCTTGAAATTCATCATTCATATTATCCACAGCCACATACACCCTATGATTAGTTGATTGCCCTAGTTTTAATTTAAGACAATCCTTCTAATATTGATTATCACCACATTCCTAGCATACTAAAGTCTGTTAAGGTGAAATAGGCATAATGTTTGCCCTTGTGGCAGGTAAATTTTGATTTCCTTGAGTCTGATTTTTATTGAATGATCCAATTTTGAAAGAATTCTAAAAATTAAATTTTTTATTTTAGCCTTGGAACTTAATAAAAACACTACTACTCCTAGTAATTCTGTAGTTCTAATCAAATTTATTAAAGTTCTTTGGGGAAGGAGAAATATTTTTGGCTTTAAAATGTTGTCTATTGAGTTAAAAATATTATCTCACTTTCTACCGAGACCCTTTTTTCTCTTCTTCCCTATGAACAAATTTAATGGCAGTAATAATTTTTTTTGGGTTGGTCATATTGATGTCATGTATCAATATTTCCCTCAATCCAAATTTAAACTTTGTTACCTTGGTTTCCTCATTATGTATTTAGTTCACATGACGCAACAAATTAAAGATTTTATTCTCATATTCTGTTACAAACATGTTTTCTTACTTTAACAACTAAAAATCTATTATCTTTTTCTCTTTGAAATTGGTACTAAGATACTTCTTTTGAAACTACCTTTCAAAAACAAGCCAGGTAAGTGTTAAAGGTTGATAACCATTTAAAGCATAGAGATGGTTCCACCAAAGATTTACATCTCCAACCAATTGATAAGTATCTACCCTTAGCTTTACATATGAGTGCATGTTATACAAATTCAATTATTTCTATATGTTGAATAGACATGCATCATATGCATCACCTAATTCTTCACCTACAAATATAGGAGGTGGAAGCTTTTTAAGTTCCTTAGTGATGGGATAAATCGTACTTAAAGACATATCTTGGATTAATTACTCTTCCACTTGACATTCAACTAATCAAGATAATTATTTTTGTGGAACACCCTCTATATTGTTTAATCTATGTTCTTGGACTTCTAAATTACTTTGCAAGGCATTACAATTAATTAATATACCATTGAGGTCTTCTTCTTGACTAGAATTAGTATTCCCTCTAGAAACATTTACATTGGGTTCTCCTACATTCCTGCCAGTATTAATAAGAGGTTCTTCTCTACCTGGGTTAAGGTTTTGGGTTTCATGATCTCTACCTCTTCCCCTAGTTCTTCCTCCACCTCTTCCACTACCAAAATTTTCAATTGTTGGGTTGTTGTAATCATCTAACCCAAATGATCTAGTTCTCACCATTTTGAGGTGAAATAAAGCAACAACTTAGGTAGGTAAAAGTAGTAAAATTATTTCCTAAAGTTCCCTAGAGCACATAACCTAGGATATGATACCAAAATGTAACAACCTATTTTTTTTTTTTTTTAAATATTGAGTTACTCAATAGTATTTCAAAACTAATGGAATAAAACTAATTCATAGAAAGTAGGATCAAGTCCATAACTTTGTTATACCAAACATAAGGTATTCGACTAAGGTTAAAAATTCTTACTGATACTATTAAGAAGTTACTTTAACCATTCAATAAGTAGATTGGGGTGTACCAGTGTACTAAACATATATTCATACACTCAAATATGATTACTAAAGCTTTGGCATTCCTAAAAGGACCAATACCAAATTTTAGCCTTGAACAAAAGTATGTAATTTCCATAACACAATATGTATTATTATCATGCATGTAAGCTAAACTTTAATTGGGGTTAAAATTTGAATCTCAAGAAGATTCACAATAGTCTAAGGCAAAAAAATTCAATTCAAAATAGAAGAATCTTCATAATAAGCTTAAGCATTCAATGATTTACATAATTATGTAAGTAACAAGACTTGATCTTTATATTTATTTCTAAAATCAATACAATGTAAACTATTTGACATTCTTCCATAAATACATGTCACGTGAAGTATATCACCATAAAGTAGGACTACCTTCTTAGGTCATCATGACTTGAGCTAGGATCATTGATCTCATGTTTTTAAAATGATAAAATTCAATCAATTTATCAAAAGGATCTAAATTAATTAAAAGCACATTATTGATTCTTATTATTGATGAACATTACCACACACGTGGAATTTATGTCAATTAAAATTACATCCAATTCATACTCTACATAATAACTAGACCCACATCATTTTCCTTAGTTAAATGCATTTGACCATCCCATGTTATCATATAGTAATAACTTACTATATGTACAATATGCTAATTATATGGTCTATTTATATCAGAATAAAGAATGAACAATCGTCAAACAATGCTTTAATATTTTAACATGTTATTGATGTCTTAAAAACCATAATTATGCTTTGCATATTAACTACTTAGATAATTTCATGAAGCCATTTAATGCTTCAACTATGTCACTTCAAATATAAATCATCTTACTTTAACTTAGGCAATGAACTCATCCTTTTATTTAATGAAATGCAAGGTCATACAAACTATTATTATTTATTAGAACACCTTATCAATTTTTTTCTTCATCATTAGTGACTCATTAAAATAAATTGAATATAAAAAATATACAAGAATGTAAGGCATCTCATCTCACATTCAATATTATATTTAGGTATGGTTATTAATATTGATAAGTATTTATTTACAATAAAATTGGTTAATAAGACCAAGTAACACTAGCATTAATATTAATGAACTTGTTATAACTAGTATTCACATTATGTTTTAATCTTCAACTTGATTTGCAATTATAATTTCAAATATCAAAACAAGTTACAAATGAATCTAAAACTCTTGAACTCCCATACTCAGTCCCAAAAAGAGTTATAACTTATTTTCATTGAATGTAATAAAATTGAATACAATATTCACACTTTGGTTGTCTTCAATATATACTTAGAATAATCCTTCATAATTTAAGAAGCCATAAAATATATAAAATGTGACTTAATTATATTATATTATGAAAACCAAACCAAAAGGATGAGAACATCATATTTATAGTTTATATAAGTTAACTTTTAGAATGCAACTATCTAAACTATAATAATTAACCAATTAGTGTCTTATCAACATATTAGATTAGTCTTTCATTCATTGATGAAAATGACTAGAGAATGGAACTTCTTAGGATTCCACATTAAATTAATAATTATATCCTTATTAAAAACATAATAATTATTTATTATATCCCCATTAAACAACATGTTTGCTTTTCAAAATGTAACATATAAATTTGAACAATAATTTTAATGATCAAAATCAAAAGATCACATCCCTATTGAACAACAATTCATTTATATTTGTACTTATAGGAAAGATAAATCAACATACATGTCCATATTATAACAACATAAAATTATTCTTATCACTTGGATTTTCACCCTTTGAGGAGATGCCTAAGCTCTCCTCATCCAACTGGCACAATGGAAACACCTCTAGGCTTGTGGGTAGCCTAAAGATGAGTTGAATCTCTAGATAGGGCTAGCTCCCTTGATGTACCACTTTGGATCACAACTACACATAAAATTTGGAGGGGGGGGAGGAGAGATAAGATTGAAATCAAACTATCCTAAGGGGGTGATACACCAAATAAGATGATGACTTCCAACCAGTTGCATGTTACACATGAAATCAAGGGACAATCTAAACATACACTTCTCCAATCTGCATCTTCTCACATCAATGTTACATTATGAGTTTATGTCTAGGCTAAGAGGAATATACAAGATGCCTTGAATGGAACTAGTGAATATACTAACTCACTCAACCTTAACACTTCCTAGAACACTTCACATGCCCTGCAAGAAGAAGCTTTCCAACTGCAAATAGGATGAAAGAATGAGACAACATGCTAAGGAATTCATTGTCTTCACTAAGTAAGATATAACATTAAATTAGAACACACTATTCATAGTCATGAAGAGGTAAAATTTAGTAGTCTTATTGATCAAATGGTATGCAAATGAGTAGGGCTTCACCATACTTAGGTGGAACATAAGTTACAATGGCCAAAATGGCTAGTTTTTATAGAGCTTGAGAGAGAGAGGAGAAGAGATAAGTAAAAGGGTCACAAGGAAACTTGTAAATATGATAAAATTAATTACTTATGCATGAGAAGAGGATGTGGGATGAACCATGCAAGGTCACGAATCACAAGTGTCCATAGAAGGCATGAAACTCTTTATTTTGGTTCAAAAAACTACCTTTAGGATTTGAACCTGTTTGAATATCTCAAAACTAATTAGGGAAAGGTATGATGATTGGGATGAAGGGTAAGGATATCATTCATGCCTCTCCATACATTATTTGTATGCCTAATCATCTTGAATCATCTGGGAATGAGCCATCATCAACTGTAGTCTAAAAACTCCTCCTTCATGCACCTTGAAAACTTAGCCTATAAAAAGGCATCAATTTTCCATAAAAATTATGGGATGGAGTGGATGACACCTGTAAAGACCCTCCATAGCCTTATAGGCATTAGGCACACCTTAAAATTAGCTAACTTGAAGATTCCCCCCTTCTCACTAGCATGTCCCCTATGCCAATTTTGATTGGCTGAGATGAAGCATCTGGTTTGGACATTTAGAAGTTATTTTAAAGAATTAAATGCCCATATAGAGTTATTACAAGTCCTAATATTCCCCCTAAACCTGATTACATCTCTTTAAATCTCTTGTAGTCTTCAAAACACATAAAATAGTCAAAATTACTTTGTTTTATACCCTATCTATACAAGTTCATACAACTCAAAAGGGTGGGGAGGATATTGAGAGTGTCTTATACAAGTTTAAATCAATATTTTATATAAAATATTCCATTTTATCAGCTATCAAACTCCATTTCCTCCATCAGGTCTTGACTGAGGGTTTGCAAGGGTTTTAGGCATGTTTTCACTCTTAAGCATTGTTTATAAAAACCTGAGATTGGAAACTCAAAATAATTCCAAAAAATAAAATTTTAAGACCTATTATAAATCCTCCAAACTCCTTTTTTATCCATTAATAGTCTCATGAAATATGTGAACAATCAAACTTCTCCTATTGAGCTCTTCTTTCCATTTCTTGCGGGTCTAGTGTTGTCTTTGAGCTAAAAATGCATTCCTCAAGTGTTTCTTGGCCTTAGAAAAGATTTATAACCTCTGTAATGACCCCAAAATCATGATTAAATCCATTGGAATTTTCATCTCATGTTATAATGGTGAATGACCCCCATTTGGATACTAGGCCTAAACCATGTCTAATAGGCCTACCTACAACCTTTGTGTTCTAGGCCATCCAATTTGAATTATTTGAATTTAATAATATCTAACACATTTATAATTATCCCAATAAAATGATTTTACCCATTGGAAACCATTACTAAATTTGGAGATGTCATTGGTCTATCAATTTGGCTTTAGATCAAACCCTGCCAATGGGTTTGACTGCAACCTTGGGGTTTTTGAGCACCTTGTTTGGTTTCCTCCTTATATTAGATGTTAATAATGTTTTAATAGGTGTTTTAAAACGTTATACACCTTAGTTAACATATATTTTTCTTTTATTCCACCCCTTCTATCCTCATCCTCTAAAACCTGCTAATTTTGACCTTAGGGAAGTACCCTTTATTTGAGATAAAACAAAGGGTAATTACCCTATTATCATAGAAAATATAACTATTTTATGGGATTAATAATTTAATATATATAATTTTTACAATTTTTCATCTCATTTTTATGTCAATAGACCTCTCAACTCATCCAAAACCTAAAACAGACCCCTGGTGAAATGGACTGTGCACATGATTCTCATAAGGACTGTGTGAAACAACATTAGAGCCTTCTCTATAATATATATTCACTATGAGAGTTTCATGAAACATTATTACTTGGATTATTATCACTTTAGATCATGTAAACACTAGGCCTTTTCCCAAACTTTATATTACCTATGCTTTGCATTGACTGGCCTAGATTGAGGTCATAGGTTGTGAATATATTTTCCTCTCCTACAGGTGTAGATTATACATTTAGGGCTGATTTCACTGATATAGGGTAGTTATAAAAACCTAAATGAAATATATTAGTTCCTTGAGTCACCCATTACATGCATATCCATGCCAAAACTTAGAATAGTTTTCAACTAAGCCATTGTCTGCTTACTATTACAACAGATTGTCCTGTAGGTAGAAATGCATGGTTTATCCACAACCTCCTTTGCCTCCCTTAGATTTTTTTTTTATATAGAATAAATTGGAACCCTTATATGCATTTTTTACCCCTTCACTTCACTCCTCAGTCCACTGCTTTCTCTTAGCCATCTACAGTTAGCTATAGGTGAACATTTTTAAATGGGGGGAAGTATGTATATGAAGATTCCTCTGGAAAAAGTTTTACATCACCCTTGATTCATTTGAGACACTTTTAATCACATTTTATATATCAAATTAATTTATTCCCCACTTAATCCCTTTTTTCCAATGGTAAATAAGTGAAGGTTTGTTGTAGGTACACATTTATGAGAGGAAAGGACACCTATAGGTTACCTTAGGAGTCTAAAACATAGTGGATGAGCCTCTCTTAGTGACCCTTAAGTCATGAATGTAATTTTTACCATTTATAATCATTAAATCATAATATCATAGTCTATGTTTTCAAATTTTTGGAAGGAGAGGTCTCTTTTCGGCTAAACCTATAGATTTTACTGCTTGTTTTTAGTGTCTTGGTAGGCAACTTTAGGCCTCTTAGTCACCATCCTCCACTAACCCTCTGTCCTTAAAAATTTTAAATGTACTTATCCTTGATAGATAATAAAATAATAATACAATATGATTGATCATAATTTATTTCAACCATGTCACATTCTATTCACAAAATGCTCATGGGCCTTTGTTTTCACCTTTTGGGGATTGTGTCTCTGAAAATGCAGTCACCTCATGATCATGGTTTCTCATCCTAACTTATACACATAACATTTATTAAGGATATATCATGGTAAACAAGACATTTTATGACTTCAAATAATCTTTGATCAATTGTTTCCATGCTTTAATATACCTCCTCAGCTCTCTGTTGACACCTGTAGGTTACCATTGTCATACACAGGGAACAATGTGAGTATGGGTAGTGTGTATAGTTTTAGACCTCATGAAAAGAATTGAAATATTATCCAATTCATAAAATGGCTTATTTTAATTATTAATGTCTTGGAACCAACTTAAAAACATCCATTTCAACATGATTTTTCTCCTTCATGACACCTGTACATGCCCATTAATCATTGTTTGAATGGTAAGTTGCATATGACTGTACCTTCATGGGTATTTTGCCTTAGATAATGAATTTGAAAGAGGACAGTACCAATAATACATTTAAAAAAATATATCAAAACCCTGGAATCATGATCAAAATATGAATATTTTACAAATAGAGAAAAAATTGCCTGCAACACAAAATGATGCTTCTCTTGTAACTTTGATGTAATTGACTTATACAAACACTTTGAAACATGAAAATAAGAATATTAATAATTATATAATCAATAAAACATAATATGGAACCAATATGACCAATTTTATAATATAGAATTGCCAAAAATGGAGTAAAACCTATAGGGTGCATGAAACAGTAAGCAAAAAAACATAGTCAGCTTCATGAGGATGGTTCATGAAGCACAAGCCATAATTACTAAAAATATTTTAATTTAAACTAATATATCTAATTTTAATTTCACTTCTCCAAGGTGTTTGATCTGAAACCTCCCTTGTTGTCTATACCAAGTACAAACCTGAAGACTAGTTTTGTGTGCCTAAAAGGGTGAAAAAGGAGTAGAATAGTTTTAGGCCTAAAATGGAACTTTAAAAAAATTTAAAAATTTTATATAAGTTTTTATAAGCTTAATATATATTATATTATCTTCTTCCATGTGTCACACTTCCCCATGGGCCGTACAAGTGCCAAATCTTTTTTCCCAAGAAAACTGTTCTTTCTTTTGAAGCACCTACCACTTTCAGTTACCAATAGTTTTTAAAGATATGTGAGGACACGTGTCACATTAAATAACCTTTTTTAACCTTCAAACTTCCCAATTAATCCATACAACTCATTAAATACCCCTTTTTTGACCTCAAAGTGACTAAAATGACTAAAGACCAAGGCTATTATAACATTAAATATAATTAATTAACCTATAAAACACCTTGTGACATATGTATTGGACCCTAAAATATATATAATTCAATTTTTTATCTATAGGGGTCCCAATTTGACCTACAAGGTCATATTTTGTTCAACAAATTGGTGACTCATTGGAGTAGTATGCCTGTTATACTAACTAGACCAGTAGCCTTATTAATACATTGGGCTTAGGGATTCATATGAATTTTGAGACAAACAAAAGGACCTTGAAAAAAATCTTTGATAAAGACAAGACCACTTGACTACCTTAACCACATGAATCAATTAACCACATGAATCAAAGGACACACACAAAACAAGTAAACAAACTAACAAGACACACACACATGTGCTCAAGGAACTTAGGGAAACTATGAAACAAAATATTATGCATAAATAACAACTAAGCATACCTCATTTATAGGATCAAAAGGAAATTTTTTAAAATCTTCTTCTTCATAAGATGAAACATACTGCCAAGCTTGTTTCTTATTGGATTGAAAGTCTTATAGGTCAAACCTATTCCTTGACACTTAACTTGATCTGCTCTCAAGTAGATCATCCTTAAATAGGTCGCATATATATATATATATATATATATATATATATATATATATATATATATATATATATATTATTAGTGTTTGTTTTAATTTTTTCCTATTATTTAATTAGGAAAATTATATATTTGTGCATACATGGAGTTTCCCTACATTCGTGGGATAGGCTAGCTTATGTGGAGATGTGTGTCATAGGTGTCATAAGAATGTCATAAGTAACTCTTTTGACTGGCTATTTCGAGTATGGGAGTTACTTCTCTATTATTAGCACCTTGTCACCACCTTTCATGGAGGAGTTACAGTCTATTCTTGGGGCGCTTTGACCACCTTTTGTGGAGGAGTTACTTATGTGCTCTCTTATATATATTCTTCACTTTGGCCATCTTATGTTAATGGAATATTGGTTTTTCTCCAAATTGTCTATGCAATTGTCTTTTGTTTGATTTCATTTACTTTAGCATTTTGTGGTATTCACTTGCTTCATCTTGTACAACCACGACTCGTGCATCCTCATTATTCGGACCTTGGCGAATCCTCTGATATGGTATCAAAGCCACCCCAATAACTGGTTGTCTATTTTGCTATTGCTTTCATTGAAATCTAGAGCTTTGTTAAGGCATTTTTATGTGAAATTTGAAAATTTTTGGGAGATATTTCTAGTTCTCCGTGCTCTTGTTCCTTCCATGGCTTGTTCGGTCTCTCCATATACATGCAGGCAGGATTTTGCAAGATGCAATAATCTTGTTTCTGTCAATAAGCTTGCATATTTTGTGTTTTAATTAGAATTTTAGGTTATCACATGCCTTTAAAATCTCTTGGTAGCTGATTCTGCCTTTGCATGCTATTTTCTGGTTGATGGGGTCATTTTTTCAAGCTAAAGGCATCTATTTTACACTAGATATGCATCTTTTATACATCAGCAAGAAAAATGCCTTCTGAGTTTTGTTCGCAGCCTACAAAAACTATTTGGGTATCTTTCAGTTTTTGCATACATTCTGTATACTTTGCAGAAATGCGCTCAGAAAGCTACAGCAGGACCCCTCTCCATTGGCAGTTGCAATTTTGAAGGCAGTTTTCAAATGCTCCGTTCTTGTTCATAGAGACTCCTTTTCCCACAATTTTTTTTTTATTTTCATTATTTTTTCATGCTCTATGCACTAGTGTAGACATTTTTTTATTTTGATGCTAAGATTTTTTAGAAAATGTAGATTCTCAGTCGTGACATTGCACAGTTTTATTTTTGGGAACTTCGAAGGATCATAACTTTCACATAACACCTCATACCAAGACGATTCATTTTTTGAAAGTGCATGATTTTTTGAGTAGATCACAGTGGTGCTATTTATTTCTCTGGATATTATGCCAAAGTTATATTTTTAGCATATACTCTTCATGAGGGTTTTGTAATGCATTGAAATCAAGACCACTTAGTATTTCTTGTTAGTGGCAGTTGTAAACGCACTAATATAAAGTGCCAAATCATATTTTTTTTGGGGGGTTCTTTGATTGAGCAATATTTGAGTTTTTTTAAAGCTTGTATATTCGATTATCAAAGACGAAGGGTGAGGCCCGGGTTGGCAGGAGGCCAATTCCCCCTCACAAAGACCTCTTTTAGATTCCTCACTCTATGTCGAGTCCAAATAGTGGTTGGAAGACCACTTTCTCTCTCAAAACAGGCATTTTTTTAATGTTTTAGAGCTATTTTTTTTGCAAAACACTAGTTTACGAGAAATTAAATCTTTAATATCTTGCAAACGATAGCTCAGATTTGGGTGCCATTTTTGCAAAAGTTTTTTTATTTCAATTCTCCATAACTTAGGCTAGATAATTGTCAAAAATGCACTACTTAATAAAGTGCCTAAAATTTGGGTCTCCTAGGATGCATTTTCGACTAAGTCTGACGTCCTGTTTGCTTAAAGTATTACACTGATTGCTCTAAGACGCATTCTCAGTTGAGCCTGACGTATTTTGAGCATGCACTTGCATATTTTTGGGGGGGCTCAACATTTTGAGGGGGTGTGATTGCTTTTCAACACTTGTAATCTTTGCTTTCATTCTCCTTTCTGCATAATTTCACAACTTGCAATCAACACAACTTCACCTAAATTCAGCTTAAAATGGATTTTTTTCAACTTAAACCCCTAACACCATTCAACTATCATGAATGGAAGGTTAAAATGTCAATCATTCCTAGAAGCAAAGGGTTGTATAAGATCACCATGGGCACTGAAGTAGAACCCAACACTGATGCTAAAAAGGTCAAGTGGTACAACCGTAGTGATGAAGCCTATGGATTACTGAGCTTGTCCATGTCTCCAGAACTTCTCTTCCATTTAGAAAACTCCAAGACTCCCAAAAAAATATGGGACACCCTAGAAAAATTATTTGGGAAGCTTGATGAGATGGGAGGTCATGAGCTCGAAAATGAACTCATAAGTCTAAGTCATAGCAACTTTGACACCCTACAGGACTTCTTCACTAAGTTTAAGGCCCTTAGATTGCAATTGAAAGAGTACGGGATAGAGAAGAAAGATGATCAACTCATCCTTTCTATTCTTGCAAAGTTAGGTCGAAGCTATTCAGTCTTCGTCTTCATTTTCCATGCCACAAAAAGTGCCCTTGGCCATGGAAAATGCCTTCTTTGGATTCATTAATTGCTAACTTGACTAGGGAGCAAGATAAGCTAATTCAAATGGGCACAATGAAATCTACTCAACCCCAAGCTTTGATAGCTAGAAATGGTAAAAATAAGACTTCAACAAAGGAGAAGAAGAAAAAAAACAAGGACCAGGAGAAGAAGAAAGAAAACAATAATCCTACCAAAAACAACACTGAGTCTTCCTCCTTAAATGCTAAACCTAAGAAGGAGAAGGTTAAGTGTGCCTATTGTAAAAATATAGTGCATGATGAACACAAATGAATTAAAAAACAAATAGATCATGTAACTCATCTTCTAGAGAAGCACAACATAGTTGTTCTTGAGTCCATCAAGCAGAATTCATCTACCCAAGATTCTACTAAGGCAAAAGGCAAGGGTAAGGAGAAAAAATAGGGAAAGGCCCTTGTAGCTACAATAGCTTCTACATCTTCATGGGTCATTGACTCGGGTGCTTCTCACCACATGGGCTCTTCCCTAGTTGAGTTTTCATCTTTAAAGCCTTGTAGTATGACTTCAATTAGTTTGGGTGATGACACATCAGTTTTCATTGCAGGGAGAGGGTCAGTTGAAATGGAAGGAGGAACATTCAAAAATGTTCTAAGTGTTCCTTCTCTTTCAACCAATTTCATATCAGTGTACCAAATCACTCACATTGGTCAAGGCATGAGAGTTGAGTTTTCATCAGACTCAGTGGCTATCAGGGAGTTGCATAGTGATACTATAGTGGCACTGGGTAGGGCAAATCACCAAGCAAGGTTATACATCTTCTCACATTTTGCACATGATTTTTCTCCAATAGCATTGTCAACTCATTTAGATGGAGTTAACAAATTATGGCATGAGCAATTTGGCCACTTTAACTACCATTACCTTGAGCAACTTTGCAAACATGACATGGTCATTGGCTTGCCTCGTGTCCAATTCTCGAAAGGACTTTGTGAGGGGTGCTCCCTTGGGAAGCATCCCGAAGCAAAATTTGACAAAGGCAAAGCTTGGAGGGATTCACAACCTTTAGAGTTAGTCCACAGTGATGTATCGAGACCCTTTCCCAAACCATCTTTCACAAGGGCCAAGTACATCCTCACTTTCATTGATGATTTCTTTAGGTACACTTGGATATATTTTCTCAAACAAAAGTTTGAAGTGTTTGAAAATTTTCTAGACTTCAAGGCTCTTATTGAGAAATAGAGTGAGAAATCCATCAAGGTTCTTCAAACTGATAATGGAGGGGAGTATGTCAACAACAAGTTTGAGCAATTTTACACCACAGAGGGGATTGATTTGCAGTGCACAATCACTTACAGTCCTTCACAAAATGGGGTTACAAATTGCAAAAATAGGTTCTTGAAAGAGATGGGTAGATGTATGATTCACTCCAAATCCTTAGCACCACAATACTGGGCTGAAGCCATCAATTATGCTCCCTGTAGACACCAAAATTGTGTCTACTCCTTGGTCAACCCCCCTTGGTCCACTTCTAAACATTTCTAATCCACACACTTATTAATTTAAAATAAATTACCTATTTTAAATTAATAACACCACCCTTGACACATCACCCTTGACACATCACCCATGACACCTCACCTTGCCCTTGGATACCCCCATTTATCACCTATGACAAATCATAATGACCCAAGACCTATTTCAACTCTCCCATTAACCCCCGCGCCTATTAAATCTGCCTTGGGACCATTTTTCAATGGCATCTGAACCTACTAGATGGAGGAACGGGCAGAAGGCCAAAAATAGCCTTTTTTCCCATCTTCTAGCCATCGACATCGATTACCTGTCAGTCGACGCCAGTGGGATTGTCGATGTCGGTTGCTTAAAATAGGCCCGAAGGTGAATTCCCGACCCCCAAATGCACCCAAAATGTGAATCCTCTTGCTCTGAATGTAACTTCTCTTGTTCCTTGACTCTTTGCACATCAAAGGTAGGGTTTGGGACAAGACATCAACATTCTATCATCACTCTCTAGGCTACAGGCACTTTGCAAAATTCACTCCACACTAGATTGAAGGTTGTACAAGATTTCCTACATCAACCGCATTAGGGACAAACATCCTACACCTCTGGTTCTTCAACAAGCAAGAGCTAAGTATTCTTCTTCTATTTCATTTTAGTACTTTAAAAGGCATTGGTAATCAGTCAATTTGCTATCTTTTAGTACTGTTGAGACAGTCTAGCTTTCTTCCTGGAGAGGCTGAAAAGCCTTTCCTTTATCCTAACCCATTTTGACAACCTATCCCCCACCTTTGTCCTTCCTAAAACTTTGTCCACTGCCCTGCACCCCTACACAACCCTTTTGAATCTCCCAGATCATTCTGTCGACCACAGACATTCCCTAAGACCTGTCCAAAACCCATCCAAGGCCATTTCCCTAACCGACATCGACAATTTCCCCTACTGATGTTGGCAGACTAACTGACATCGGCAACCTTGACCAATCGACACTGGTAGAACTACCGACATCGGTGACTATGACAGACTGATAGTAGAATATAAGTACGCATTATCTCTATTTCTTTTGTTTAGTCTTTCACCATTTCTCTTTCTAGCAACATTCTTTTTATCAACAAGTGGACTGTCATCCCTCAAGGAAGTCTCTGCACTTCTAGGACTGAGCTTTGCTTGGCAGTCGACCATATATCTAACATTTTCTTTGTTTAAGTCTTTCTTATCTACAGGTGTCGTCCTCCACAGCCAAAGAGGAGCTCCTTCAATCATCTAGATACGGTGCACAACTTCATCCAGGTATCATCTAACCCCTAACCATTAACCCTTAGTTTCTTATTCCTTTTGAATGTGAAAAGCGAAAAATGAGTAGAAACACTCCCTACATTCAAAATAGGGTTCCTCACAAAGCTTTAAAAATGATAACACCCTTTGAAGCTTGGCATAAAAGGAAACCTGATGTTGAGCACCTTAGGGTTTTTAGATCCCCAACCATGGCTTACATATCGAAGAAGAAATGCAAAGCTATGGAACGTCAGTCCAAGCCTTGCATCTTTGTAGGATATCCAGATGGTATTAAGGGGTATCGCCTTCTAAATCTAGTCACTCATGAGTTGTTCATCGAGAGAAGTGTCCATTGTTAGGAGAGTCCTAGAGACTCAACACTTGGCACTTCTTGTCCCTCATCAGATCTAATTCTTCATGATGATTCCTCATCAAATTCATATCAGCCATGACAAGTGCCTAAGCCAAAGACATCTTCTTCTTCTTCAAGTTCAAATAGCGAGGACAGTGATGCCATGTCATCCACCTCTAGTCAGTCAAAGGATGAGGAGTTAGCACCTGACTCGCCCACTTTTAGACCACTTTGGGCTAGACAGACACTTGAAAGTGCTGGCACTTGGGCAAGAGATCTCGTAGATGACAGACAAACTAGGGGGATTTTTAGAGAGATCCATATGCCTTCTTTGCTTCAGTTTCAGATCCCTAGACTTTTTGAGAGGCATCAAGGGTACCTAAGTGGGATAGTGCTATGGAAGAAGAATATTCTTCCCTAATCAAAAATCACACTTGGGATTTGACTTCACTTTCTAAGGGAAGGAAGATGGTTCGATGTAGGTGGATATATCAAACCAAGTTTGCAGTAGATGGGTCGGTTGATAAGTATAAGGCATGATTGGTTGCCAAGGGTTTCTCACAGGTGGTAGGCATTGACTACTCAGAGACCTTTGCACCCATTGCAAAGATGACTTCTATCTGACTCACCTTGGCTACTGCCCCAGCACATGGTTGGGATGTGCATCAGATGAATGTGAAGAGTGCCTTTCTTCATGGAGACCTAGAGGAGGAGATCTACATGGAGCAGCTGTTAGAATTTGTTCAGGATTCTTCCTTAGTATGTAGACATAGGAAATCTATCTATGGCCTCAAACAGGCCCCTTGGGCTTGGTATGCCAAGATAGATTCCTTTTTTCTCATAGCGAGTTTCACTAGGTACCATTCTGACCCCAATGTCTACTTCTTGCGGCAAGATGATTTGCTTTTGATTTTAGTTCTATATGTTGATGACCTTTTTATCACTGGGAGTTCTTCATCAGCTATTGCAATGGTGAAGGCATCTCTCCAGGATAGATTTGACATGACAGACTTGGGTTTGTTGCACTACTTCCTTGGCATTGAGATCTCACAGTCAAATTCAAGAATTTCTCTTACATAACCAAGTATGCTCTTGATTTATTATCTCAATTTCACATGGCTGATTATAAGCCATCTCCGACTCCCTTTCTATCAGGAGTCAAGCTTGAGGCTGACTATTCTTCACCATTGGTTGATGCCACTCAGTATCATAACTTGTTGGTAGTCTCATCTACTTGACTCATACCAGGCCCGACATATCATATACAGTGGGACTTGTCTCCAGATTTATGCAGGAACCTCATGAGATGCATTAGAAAGTAGCTAAGAGGATCTTGCATTACATACAGGGTTCACATAGATACGAGATTCATTACAGATTTGGCATAGAGGTTGACTTGGTTGGATATATAGATTTAGACTGGGCTGGCGATTCATAAACTCACAAGTCCACTTTTGGATACAGTTTCTCTCTAGGTTCTGGTCCTATCAGTTGGTCTAGCAAGAAGCAGAATGCTATTGCTATATCATCCACAAAGGCAGAGTACAGGGGAGTTGTTAATGCAGCTACTGAGGCTATTTGGCTTTAGGGGATTCTTTTTGAGTTTGGAAATCCTCTCAGGCAGCCCACCATCATTTATTGTGACAACCAGAGTACCATTCAGATTTGTAAAAATCTAGTTTAGCACTAGCGAACCAAGCACATAGAGATTCACATGCATTTCATTTGGGAGCTTATTCATAGTCAGGTCATTGACTTAATCTTTTGCCAGTCTTATGAGCAAGTTGCAGACATCTTCACTAAACCTTTCACTGAGAGCAAGTTCATTCATCTACGAGCTCTTTTTGGGGTGCGGTCTACATCTGCAGCAGCATCATCTTTAAGGGGGGCCTTCTAGCCTTCTCATTTCTTTTATGTCTCTCTTTTGGGGGGGAGTTTTTCCTACGGGTTTTTTCCTTTTCTCTATCTTATGGGAGATTGCATTTGTACATGGGTGCCTCATCAGGCCTAGTTGTCGGGACCCATTTTATATTTCCACACTGCCCACCTAAGCTGCACTTATGGGGGGGTATTAGTGTAGGTTTTTATTTTTCCCTATTATTTAATTAGGGAAATTATATATTTTTGCATACATGGAGTTTTCCTAATTAAATAATAGGGAAAAATAAAAACCTACACTAATACCCACCCATAAGCGCAGCTTAGGTGGGTAGTGTGGAAATATAAAATGGGTCCTAGAAACTAAGCCTGATGAGGTACCCATGTACAAATGCAATCTCCCATAAGATAGAGAAAAGGAGAAAAATCGTAGGAAAAAACTCCCCCCCAAAAGAGAGACAAAAGAAATGAGAAGGCTAGAAGGCCCCCCCTGAAGATGATGTTGCTACAGATGTAGACCGCACCTCAAGAAGAGCTCATAGATGAATGAAGAATATATATATTCTTCTTGAACTTATATACTTTCCTCATACTTCTACCCACTCTTCATCTCATGATCAACTATTAACTTCTCGGTAGGCATGGCTTCAAGAGGATTGGTTTCTTGTTCCTTAAATGATTGAAGATAATATTATCTTGTTCCATCCTTCAAGAGATGACGGTTTTCTCCCAACTAATTTAGAGGATGATATCCCATTTTTATTACTTCAAACATATCATCATCAAATGCATATGCTTCATGAAAGGATAGATTTGAAAGGATGCTTTTTATTTGCATACTCACTTGAGTGCCAAGGCTACCTTCCCCATCTTTGAATAGATCATAACCTCCTTGAAGAAGAGTATAACCTACTCTAATTACTATAAATAGGTCATCCTAAGTTTTATTATGAACTTGTTCTTACCCATCCATGATATCTTACATAGTGATGGAAGAACCATGGACTATTTCTTCCTCTTTGGCAAAAGGAAGACATTCTTCCAAATCAACCCAATATAAATATTCAACATAAGAGACCACCTCTTATTTATCATTTATAACCTCTTGAGGGATCTCAATTTTCATCTCATCCTCTAAAATAGGACTTTGATTCCTAAGGGTTGTAAGATCCTCCATGTCTTTCTCCTTCTTTATGATTCCAAGACTAGGCATTTTGAAGTCATGTGACTTAGTCAAATGAGGCTGCCAAGGAGTTAAGCTTTCTTCAAGTAAGAGTTCTAAGTTTTTTAAACCAACTACTCCTATTTAGGTTCCCATACCATAGGTTCATCAAGGCAAAGGGTGATGGGGGGAGGAAAATATGAACTAGTTAGTGGAGGTGGCATATAGAACTCAAAATCAAATTGAGAGTGAAAAGTAGGGGGCTCTTTTGGAAGTTCTTGAGGAAGGAGAGGTAGACCTTGGGCTAAAATGGCTTCATTTTCTTCCTTACATTTGACAATCACTTCATCACATTCTGATTAATATTGATATTCTCTTGAGGAAGGTTAGATCAGGTGTGTTTAGGCAAAGGATCTTCTTTTGGGTTTAAACCTTCCATCACACATTGACTTAGTAATTTCATCTTTGATTCTAACTCTTCAATTTACTTGAATAGGTTCTCTTGGAAAAGTCTTTCTTTTATTTCATAGGAATCATTATGAGGATGAGAAATATAAGAGGGATCATATGGAGGATAAGAGGATTCTTGGGGAAGGGTGGGAGGGGTTTGTATAGGATCAAGCTCCTTCTTAGGTTCACTCTTTATCAAGGCTTTTTTCTTCTTTCTTTCCCCATGATTCCACTACCTTATTCTAGCTTATAATGTTGGGATTAGGAGTCTCTTTTTTAGGTAGTGGTGTAACTTTGGGAGTGGATGAAGTTTTTAAGAAGCTTGGGATCTCTTTAAGCTTGGATTCTCCACCTTGTCTTCAACTTGGAATCTCATATCTAGAAGTCTTCTCTTAAGGTGGGGATGTAATGGGAGAGGAAAATGAGGGCTTAGATTCCACTTATTTTACTAATGACATGGATTGATTCATATGCATATTAGACAACGCAATCTACCTATCAAGATTAGATTCAAAAATAAGGTTTCTCTTCTCAACTTTCTCTTCCAACTAATTGGGAAAAGGATGACTTTGACAAGCTTGATTGGGATCATGAGTAGGGGCCAAGTAGGATTGATATAAATCTTGGGGAAGTGGATATGAAATTTTATAGGCTTGGTGAGGTTTCCTTTCATGAATCTTATCCTATACTCTAAGAATGAAACTAGTCTAATCACATCAAGCATCTCACTTGTGAGCCTTTGCCAATAGGCTCTCTCAATAGGTGCCCACTTTATTTTACCAGCTCTAATGCATCTCTCACCTTATGAATAATATGACTAGGAACATCTTGATCACATCCCCTTAGAGTATCAAGATCTAACATGTACCTCTCATAGCCCAAAAGAGTTTGTTTGAAAGTGGAAATGGATTGACTTGAGAAGTGGCTAGGTTGACTAGGAGAAGCAAGATATTGAGAAGGTTGGCTATAGGATTGATACACTTCATGATAAGGTTAAATATGACCATATTGGGGCTAATAATAACCATTTCAGGGCTGACAATAATCATGACAAGGCTAATAAAGGTTGCCATAAGCTTGGTAAAGCTCACCAACTTGTGTAAAACAAAACTCAACACCAAAGTTAGCCATGAAACTTCATTAAAAATAAGAACACAAAAAAATGTATTACCAACAATCTTCAAAAGGGAACCTAGGCTACTTGACCAACTGATGTGTCTTCGGAGTCACCATTGATGCTTTAATAGATGCCTCCAAAGGCTTATTGTTAAAACACAACACCAAAAATATTTCAACTTCTTAGACCAAGAATCCCACCAAGCATGCTAAAAACTATTATCACTAGGATTTTCACCCTTTAAGGAGATGCTTAAGCTCTCCTCATCCAAGTGGCACAATAGAAATACCTCTAGTATTGTGGGTAGCCTAAGGATGAGATGAATCTCTAGATAGGGCTAGCTCCCTTGATGTACCACTTTAGATCACAACTACACCTAAACTTTTGGGGGGGGAAGGGAGAGAGAAAACTAAAATAAAACTATCCTAAGGAGGGTGATACACCAAATAATATGATGACTTCTAATCAGATGCATGTTACACATGAAGTCAAGGGACAAACTAGAGATACACTTCTCTAATCTGTATCTTCTCACATCAATGTTACATTATGAGGTTATGGATGAATGTCTAGGCTAGGAGGACTAGACAAGAGGCCTTGAATGGAACTAGTGAATATACTAACCCACTCAACCTTAACACTTATTATAACACTTCACGTTCCCTGCAAGAAGAAGCTTTATAACTAAAAATAGGATGAAATAATGAGAACTTTCATGCTACTTTTTAATGGTTTCATGACTTGTATGGAGACTTGGACTTCCTGACCTTTCATGGTTCATCCCATATCCTCTTCTCATGCACAAGTAATTGATTCGCTTAGCATGATAAGTGTCTTTGTGACCCTTGGACTTCTCTCTTCTCCTCTCTCTTTCAAGTTTTATAAGAACTAGCCATTTTAGCCATTGTAACTTATGTTCGACCTATGTATGGTAAAGCCCTACTCATTTGCATACCATTTGATCAATAAGACTATTGAGTTTTACCTCTTTATGACTTTGCATAGTGTGTTTTACTTGAATTTTGGATCTTGCTTAGTGAAAACTATGGATTCCTTAGCATGTTGTCTCATTATTTCATCCTATTTGTAATTAGAAAGATTCTTCTTGTAGGGCATGTGAAGTGTTCTATGAAGCGCTAAGGTTGAGTGAGTTATTCTATTCACTAGTGTCATTCAAGTCCTCTTGCCTAGTCTTCCTAGCCTAGACATTCATCCATAACCTCATAATGTAACATTGATGTGAGAAGATGCAGATTGTGTTGGTTGAATATTTTGTCGATCAACGTACTGATAAACAAAATAGGTTTGATCAGCCAAAGTAGGAAGATTAGTCGTCCAAATGTGTAATTTACCACATCAAAAGGGGACTGATCTCTCCTCTCATCAAGGGGAGGTTCCCTATATATATATATATATATATATATATATAAATAGAAAATAATGCTCAAGGGCAGGACAAACCATCCATCTCTCTTTCTTCAGAGATGATGCATGCAAATCAAAGGAGAAACTCAAGGAAAATGACAAAAAGCACACCTCTTCTTTCAGAATTACTATTCAGAAAGCCACAAGAATACTCCAGGTAGTAACAGCAAAATGTAGCAAAGATGTAGTAACTAGCAAATCAAGATGCAGCACAAAGTCTCCACCTGAATTGCTCAAGAGTAAGATACGAAAGACAATGAGGGCACAAAGTCATTCCAAAGTCCTTTACATAGAAATTAAAAGAAAACACACTAAAGGCAATTATGGGGGCACAAAGTCTCTCCACAGTTGACTCTTTAGGACACCTTCCTGACTACTGTCACTAATTTTGCTTGTTGAATTAAAGGAATAGAAGATATATTAAGGAAAAAGACATAAGAACAGTTTCCTCAACAACAAAGATATCACAGCACAAAGTTTGAAAAATCACTTGCTTTCTTATTCCAATGACAAAATATAATCAACAAACTGAGCTCAAAGTCTCAATAATGCCTTTCAATTTGGGTAGAGCTTCATTCTAATTATCAAAAAGAGATGCATTTACAATAGAAGAGAGTCCCTTATATAGCCTCTTCAAGAAGGACTCGAGAACAATAACACATCATGTTGTATTGAAATCTATTAAGAAGACAGGCTGGAACTTAGGGGCATTTACCCATTTGATTTTTCTCAATGCAGAGAAACAAGTCATGCTATTGAAAGTTTGCAACTTTCATTGTCCACCTGGTGATCTGATCCTTCCTTCATCATTCTTCCTATTTTAGTTAATTGAATTGGGTCCTGGATTCAATTTGTTGTTCTATTCTTTAGTCACTTTTTACTGGCCTTGGCCTTAAACCCTGTGAATGCATTTAGGTCTATAAATTCAAAGGATCAATGGCTATTTTATGAGCTTTAAAATTGATGTTCACGCGCTCGTCACTACATTTTCAATGGCTAGTTCACTGTCTTGAATTTGACGTCTTTGGGCGTGTCACCCTTTGGTCCTTCTTCGACTTTCCTATTTTGCATCCTCCTGAAGGGAAGGTGACCCTTTGACTTTGGGGGAGTGTCCTTTAAGTTGGCCGCTGAGAGTCCCCCACAAGGGCACCTGCCCTTCGAGGTCCTTCGGCGGCCTTTTCCTTAGAGTCTTCACAAACATTTCCCGTAGATATTTCCTGCGGATAATTCTTGTGGGCATTTCCCCTGGGTTTTCTCTGTGGGCATTTTCTCGTGGACAAAAAGTCTACAGAAATTTCTTGTGGACAAAAAATCTGCAAAAATTTCTTGTTTGCCTTGATCTTTGCAAATTCCTTCAGGATTTCCTCCCGCGGCTTCTTTGAATTCTTTCAGACTTTTTGTCTAAAGGAATTCCTTTAGACAAAAGTTTGAAAGAATTATTACTTTGTCTGCCTTAAACAAAATTTTTGAAAGAATTTACCTTTGTGACCTTCTTTGAAAATGACTCTTTCGAAGGGTGTTTTTGTTGATCAAGTGCCCTCTGCAAGGGCATTTGTCCTTCAGGAGGCTTCTTTGATCTTTTGCATTTGAATCGTCTGAGTGAATCGCTTGGTTGAACCAAGCCGTTGAACCGTTTGATTGAACCAATCCATTAAACCACTCTTTGAACCACTTGGTTGAACCAAACATTGAACCAAGCTTTGAACCAAAATGGTCCAAGCCGATGGTTCAAGTCGATGTACCATTTGAATGAACCAAGCCTTTGAACCATTTGTTTGAACCTGCCTTTCAACCATTTGTTTGAACCAAAAGATGTTGAACCAACCATTGAACCAAGCTTTGGTTCAACAGTTCAAATGAAGCCTTGAACCGATTGACAAACCATTTGATTGAACCAAAAGATGAACCAAAGTGTTGAAACAAAGCAGATGAACCACCCGAGTGAAACAAAGCATTGAACCGATTGGTTAAACTTTGAACTTGTTGAACCTTTGAACCAAAGTGGTTCTATGGTTCAACGGTTCAAGCCTTCTTTGCTTAGATGCTTGCCGATGGAGATTTTTGATTGAACCAAGGCACTGAACCAATCCTGAAAATGACAAAGTGTTAGAAACTAATTCTTTTGGTTGAAGCTGCCTGCAGAAGCCTTTGAACTTGTAGAAATGAACTTGCCTATAGAGTCTATAGAAATTAAGTTTGTAGAAATCAACCTGTGAAGTCCTTTGAATTTGGCCTACAAAGTCTATAGATTTTATCTTCTTGCTGAGTTTGTAGATTCAAGCCTGCAGAGTCTATAGATTTAAGCCTGCAGAGTCTGTAGATTTTTGAGAAGCTTGAAAAATGAGGAATTTGAATGCCCAAGACAAATTTTGAAAAGGGAAGAGACAATTTTGGTCTATAGGACCAAAATAGTTCAAATGTTGTCCCAAAAATGAGTGATATTTTTTTGGGGACAACAGATTAGAGAAGTGTATGTTTAATTTTTCCCTTGATTTCATGTATAACATGTATCTATTTAGAATTCATGATCTTATTTGGTATATCACCCCCCTTAGGATAGTTTTCTTTCATTTTTCTCTCTCCCTTTCCCCCCCCCAAAGTTTAGGTGTAGTTGTGATCCAAAGTGGTACATTAAGGGAGATATCCCTATATAGAGATTCATCTCATCCTTAGGCTACCCACAATCCTAGAGGTGTTTCCATTGTACTATTTATATGAGGAGAAATTAGGCATCTCCTCAAAGGGTGCAAATCCAAGTGACAACAAGTATGTTACAACCACTTCATAACTAGACAACTTAACAACTTATTATCTCCAACTTTGAATAACAATTCAATATAAATAATGAATATGACTATACAATGAATTGAATTTACTATCATATAATGAGACATTGATTTATATCATGTCTTTATGTTAAATAACCACATATTAGGAAAACCAAATACATGAAAAGACTAAACACTCAATCATCTTCTGAAGAGTAATATGCAAACAACCCACCTATCCTGCCTAATGATCCCCCCATTGGTGGCCCTAGACCACCCCATCCATCATTTAGATGCATAGTTTAACAATAGGGTTTATAAAAGAGTGAATAAAAAACTAGATATTTTGAGCTTCAAAGTCAAGAACATAAATAATAAAAGTAATTGACTGAAATATAAGTGCATAAAGGAAAGTACTTATGATTACCATGAGCACTATCATTTGACTTCCTCAGATCAAACAATGATTTATTTATCTATTGAATTCAAATGAGATATGCATATGTATATACCATATATGTATTTATTAAACCAATAGTACTAAAAATATTCACAACCACTTCAATTATCTACCGTTATCTTTTAACAAGAATAAACATCAATAGTCCAAGTCATATTAACACTAAAAAAAGGCATGACACCCAAAAAGAGTCATCAAAGTATACATAGAATGGAAAATAAATCAACTCAGAATTCACATATTAATCCTCAAAATTCAATAATATTATAACAACATACAAACTCTATTCAAACTTCAATGAGACCTTACACTTGTGTAAGGCCACTCGAGATAAATATAGGTTTATGAAAATCCTATTAGTAATATAGAATAAGCACTCACATCCCTTTCACAATTGCATAAAAATAAAAGTCAACAAATATAGTCCCAAAAATGTTCACCATACCCATTATATGACTAGTCCACAAAATAAGTTAAAATAGCAAATGATAATAAATACCAAAACCCATTCCTTCAAAATTGATAGAATAACCTATCCAGTACCAAAATCCTACAACTTAACCAAAAAAAAATCCATACTCCATAGCCATAAAAATATTCAATAGAAAATAAGCTACATAGTCAAATACACAAACCATATTTTGAGCCTCAAGGAAAAATAAACCTAGACCATTCACCTTTGAGTTTATTCAATTATACATCAACCAATACATTATGGGTTCATTGTGAACTCTACAAACTTACAAGAACCTATAAATGTTCATTATTTCTTATGGTTATATCCCATTTCAACATAGCATAGATTAAATATGGCATTATACTCTAACTCAAACAAAAACAAAACGACTTACTATTGAATGCACCCCCAATGCAAAAAGATATCATGGTCCTTTGAGAAAAATAACAATCTCTTCTTATTATCTTTTTTGTCTAGCCGAACCCTCATGAACTCTAATGAATACCATTAAAGCCCACAATGGTCTTGCATTATAACTATAAATAACTGACAACATGGCTAAACAAACCATCATCATTTCTACCAAAAATACAACTGATAACTAAAACTAATAGTCACAAATAAGTCCCACTAGGTCTTCAATGGCCTTCACCAAAAAATTTAGTAGAATTAGGATAGGTTTTGTCTGACTATTTTCGTTGAATAACTAAATGACCAAATAAAAAGACTTCAAAGCTACTCAACCAGCTAACCTTGGGATTTGGGTCATCATGACCTAATTCCCATTGAAGTTAAAACCAAATTTTGAAATGCCAAGATTTATTCAAAACAAAACTAGTTAAGACCCCATGACCTAGTCATGATCCCCTCCTCAAGCTTACACATTCAAGTCACTAAGACAATCACATCACCAAGTCAAATCCTATGAAACAATCATAATAAACATAACCAGCTCAAGGTATCCACTAATTACAATGCACATGTTCTAACATAGACTAAATTTTAATTTTTATGTAGTCTCTTGACTTTCCAACAATACCAATATAATGTAATTCCAAGTTCATAATTTTCTCCACTTGACGTCAAGCAAAATAAAAACATGAAATTGATTACCACAATAGTCATAAATAAATTCAAATAAAAAAATAAGAACACTGTCAAAGACTATTATAAAATCACTTTGCTCATCAACTCAATGACTAAGCGAACACAACTGTTAAGAAGGACTAGACAAGACAAGGCTCAAAATATCGTAACTCAAAGATCACTAACTCATTTTTTACCATTTTGTACCCTCGGCTACTGAGCACCAAAAATAACCTAACTAATTTTCCTTTTTTTATTCTGATAATCATCAAAATGATACATAAACAATATTTGAATGGAAAATGATATATCAAATATGACAAGAAATTTCAATTTGAATAACATTAATTAGTTATACAATGAATTGAATCAAATCACCCATGATAATATAAACATGTCTAATATGCAACATATCATAATAATATCTCAAAACAAAGTCTCAATATCATCCAAATAATAGTCCAATAATTACTAACACAACTAATAAATATGCCAAGCAACAAACAAATGTGTAACCAACAGTGCTATAAAAATGAAATAGAAAACACAAACTAAAGTCAGGATAGAGTTTACTTGCAAAATGGAAGATCAATGGTTGCCTGGATTTTATTACATGGAGAGGATGATGGTCTGCATGTAGAGCAAAATTTGGAGTGGTGACATGTTCAAAACCCTAGCTTGAACATTTAAGAGGAGGAGAATGGAATTTTAGGCACACGATACTATGATAATTGGAGGAGGAAGGATAGGAGTTTTATAGTTACTAGATAAAAATCTAGGCTATCTAGAGATAAATAATAGGTATGATTCTTCATGTTTTGAGTGTTGCCCAATATATTTTCTATTCTATTCTATGCAATTTTAGGATACAATCTAAAGTTTATCAAATTAAATATGGTTGCTTATTAAATTTTTAATATTAGGCTTGAACATGGTTATTCTATTATTGTTTATTTTACTTTCTTTCATCTTTTTGAATTATCTTGTTTATGAAGATGAGATGTTGAGGATTTTGTTAATCTTTCACTAAACCCATAATAATAAAAAGGTTGTATTTTATATTTGTTAACTAGGTTTCTCTATTAAAAAATGATCATGTTAATTTTTTATTGTGTGAATGAACTGTCAAAATTTCAATTTGACCTAAATCACCATTTTGAAGGAATCATGAAAATAATATATATAATTTCATGAAAATATCATATAAATGTTTGTATGGTCGCATAGCAGGTTTTGGTATGTAGTTATTTATATTTAAATTATATTTTTGGATTATTTTTAAGCCAATAATTTATCCCATTAATTTACTCATTTTACCAATCTACTTCAATTATTAATAAGAACAAGAAAGGATGCATTCCTTGAATGATTGTTTTGAACAAGCAAAATGTTATGCCTTACGTAGGCTAGATTAATTATTGTATAAGTTATGAATGATATGTACATGCTTATAGAAGTGATTAATATATATGTATACCTTATACTCTTGAATTTTAGAGACTAATGTTGTCATTGAGAAGTCTTAAGGGTTATTGAGAATTCAATCCTTAGAGATGCTTCAAAATTTGTGTTTGTATGATAAATAATGGATTTGATTTATTTGGGATATGCATTATACTCTGATAAACTTAAATTCTTAATGCCCAAGTGGGATGCATATGAATGTATTGTGTTTTAGCATTGCATATGTGTTATGGATATTTGAGACACTATAATGGAGATGAGTTAAATTAATGTGAAGAAGGATTACTTATATGGGTTAAGCCTTGTAAGTATAATGTTTGAAAATGTGGAAAACAAGGAAATATGGCTTAGGTAGGTTTTTCTAATTAGTTGATCATGGTAAAATAAATGAGTTCATGATAGCCATACAATTTTAGGTAGTGAATATCACCACCTACAAGGCTATGATTAAAATGGGCAAAGCCTTAGTATCATGATACCCTTGGCTTAGTAAGAAAATATGAAGATTAAATTCCTGACTGTTAACATTGATGTAAATGATTCTTATTATAACTTTTTTATAATTTATTATACGTATTGAGATAATTAGTATTCATGTACTTTTGGATTTAACTATGTACATGGAGTGAAAAATATATTAATTGGCTATGTAAGTTTATTATTCTAGACCCTAAACTTTTGGATGGGATAATCAAACACCTAAAAGCTTATGTTGTGCTCAATGAGGTATAAAGCAGTTATATTATGATATTGATAAGGTTAAACTATTTAATACAACTTTAAGTATAGACTTGTATACAAATATTATCTATGTGGTTGTGATAGTTTCAAATTTGTAGCATTTCCTATATTCAGATTTCTTGTATGGTAAATATACAATAAGACATATTGTTTTAAGTTGTGCAATTACAAGATGATTAATAATTATTATGGTGGATATGAGAGCTTTTGTATGTGTTTGTAACTGTATTATTTTATTTGTGTTGTATGATAATTATATTAAAAAATACTTATAGCCTAAGGGATGATGAGTGATGGGGTAGTGTGCATGTATACAAATAACTCATCCTCACTCAGGTAAGAATTATTGATGATTATATGATGGTAGAGAGTATTTCACAAGTGGAGAATCACTTAGACTCTTCAAAGTTTGAATATTTTAAAGGTTGTGGTCAAATTATTGTTATAGTTATATGCATTATTATTCTATAATAATTTCTAAGATGTAAGCTTGCTTTAGGTCATAGTATATAGAGTTTTACCTATAGTATATATGATTGGTTGCATGTAATAGGGATTTCACTCTCACACTTGTTCTCAGATGATTTTTAATGTTTTTATCATCATTATTTTCCCTTTATGAAGGGTAGGTCCACTCTTAGTAGAGAGGTGTGTAAGAGGACCGCCAGTTTAAGTTGGAGGTAAAGTGACCAAATGATGTTGTCCCTTCAAACAACTAATTGGAACTAGGCTTGGATGAATACTAATGACTATCAAAGAACCATTTTTAGACCTATATGACAACATTATTCTCATATTGTTGTATTATTTTATAATATGCAGATGAGATTGTTGATATGATTGTGTGTGTGGATAATGTAATTGTAATGTTTGAGCCTAAAGAAGGTTGTTGTATATTTATGAAAATTTATACTTGTTCAATGAAATCATTTAGTTGTAGTACCATTCACTTTATTTTATTTAACTTATAATTTAGATTGATAAAATTATGCTATGTTTGGAAGAATGCAATATATGAGAATGATTTGTATATATTGTTATAATTTCCTACATGATGATTAAAATTGATAAATGTCATATTGTTGTTAATTCTTTTTGGCAATATTGGTAAATGAACCTAGTTAAGTTGTTAGAGGAAAAGCTTCTACAACTCATCCATACTGAAATCTTTAATTTCAATTAAATTATTTTGATGAAACCTATTCTATTCAGAAAGGGGAACTTATTTTATTCTCATTTTAGCTAGACAAGAACGTTGGTCTAGATGGATTCACAACTTTTTTTATCAATTATTTTAACAATTAATCAAATATGATACAAAAACCCTTAGTGAAGAATATATAAATAATTGTATAATGTTGTAAAATATGAATTCTACCACTTAAATTATTATGCTCAAGAAAAAGAAATCAAATCAAATGGAATAACATCGACATATTACTCAATGTAATAAGGTTAGCAATATCCTTTCAAAATTGATTATCTTTAGAATTAAACCTCATCTTATAAAAATCATTTATGGTTCCAAATTACTTTATTTTCATAGTAGGCATATTACAGACAATATAAGAGCAATGGAGAGATAATTCCTTCACTTCACTCCAACAAAGTTCTAGGTTCCCTCATCAATTGTTATGTATCAAAGATGTTTGATAAATGTAACTAGGATCATTTTAGAGGGGTTCTAAAATATTTCACATCCAATGATTAAGTTATTATTATTTTATTTTAATGGAATAAACTCTCAATAGATTGGTGGCAGAATCTAAAACTAGTAAAATAATTCATGGGATTTTATTGACTTTATTTAAGCATTGATATACCAAATTTCATTTTGTTTATACCATAATACTCTTGTCTAGCTTGATATTCAAGGAAATAAAATTTTGAAACAATATTTTTTAGAATTTTATGTTTGATTCAGGTCAGTAAATCAACAAAGATAAATCTCATTTAATATTTATCAATATTACTCACAAAAAAAAGGAACATACTTTAGATCCTGGTATATTAAGAATCCTTTTTTTTTTTTTTTTGTGATGAATTAGTTTTATTTTATTCTAAATGCCTAAACATGGCTCATATTTAGAATAGATTTTGCATCAACTAGCAACAAATTTTTTATAGTGAACCCATTAATGACTATCCTTTGCATGACAAATATAACTTCTCAAATTTAGTTTACAAAGTTCCTATTTCTCTATTATCTCTTCTTCCTCTTTTTAGAGTGAACCCACTAATGACTATCCTTTGTATGAAAAATATAAATTCTCAAAAATAATTTGCACAAAGTTCCTATTTATCTATTCTCTCTTCTTCCTCTTCCTCACTAAGTTGAACATCACATTAAAATCATACAAAGTAGTTTCCTTTGAGAGGTGTTGATAATAAATTATAGTATCCCCAAGTTTCATGGAACTAAATATGTGAAACCAAGACAAAATGAGGATTTGATGTAATAAATTCCAAAATTTTGAATAAATATTTATTCATAAGGATGATGTGGACATTATGGAAACATCTTTTTTCTTAATTGGAGTTAAATAATACATGATAAATATTCCTTCAATGTAATATATTTAAATTTTTTTTATCAATGTGGACATAATGGAAACATCCTTTTTCCTAATGGATTTAAATAATAAAAGATAATATTCCTTAAAATCATAGGGAATCCACTTCTAATGTGTATGGATAAACAAGATTTTATGTGTAAAAAAATTAATACAAATTTGTTGTGACTTACTTCATAATAATCTCACATTGAAAGTGGGGTTTAGGTGTAAATTTCATGTTTGGAAACATAAATGGTAAGGGTATCCTAAGTTATAGTCAACATGTTTTCAAGATCTACAAATTATCTTATAATGTCAATGATTGGTTTATATCAAAAAATATTCTAGGACTAGTGATGTAGGAGCATCCAAGTTCGTAATTTTTTTTACATCAACTATAAACATGGGTTTTAGTTCTTGTGCTCATTTATTTTGTGTTGTGTGAATTGTCATCAATTGTGATAATTTTGTGAGTGTGGAGGAAGATGAACAACAAGCCAAGGAACATAATCAAGACAAACATGTCAAGTAGGTGATGAAAGGACAATTTTGGTCATCTTCCATAGGTCAAATGACCTTTTCATGAGATGGTGACAAAACTAACCTAAATGAAGGTAGCAGTTTTAAAATTGGTGGTACACATTAACCAATTATTAGTGGTTTTGCTTGCATTACAAGCATGTGTAAATTAATTTACCATATCAAGAAAACATAATGTGTGTAGAAGTTTTGAAAAGAAATGGAGCTAGAAGAGGGTGGAAAGATGTTAATTTCAAGTCACCAAAGATTCAGATTAGTTTTTGGAACAAATTAGGAATTATTTACATAATCAAATAAGTTGGATAAGGGAGCTCCAAATCTAAAAGAAGAGAGGGGTTGAGAGAGACTAGGTTTAGCTAAGAGACAGAGACAAAGATTAGAGACAAAATCCTACCAAAGTGAGGTATGTTATTGTAAGGTAGTTATTGGATTGAGTGTATGTTTTCTTCATAATCAGTTGGGAAAAGAAAGAGTCTATGTGTATTAATATCTATAACACAACTAAACATCAATAAAGAGAGAATTTTTATTTCCATTCTACGTATTATGTCTATACATGAGACCATAAGAGAGAATAAGCGTAACACTTGTAAGGGAGTAACACAACCATTCACTTGGCCCCCTAATTCTCATCTGCATAAATTGGTCTTAGAGAAAGGTTTGACTTGCTAGGTTTTTGTGTGAGATTGCTATTGAGTCATGTAAATCCTCTTAGAGGATAATAAGGAATGACACCAAGAGTCTTAGACATGGAAAAGATAATGAAAGGAATCCTAGTAAGATTGGATGCAATGGAAAGATCACCAAGAATCAAAACTACTATTAATGATGTGAATGATGATTAAGAGTAAACAACTCAAGGGATTCAAGTGGAGGAGATAATTGATAGAGTTGAGTACATATTTTTGAAACCTATTGCTATGATTCAAGGGATCTAACCTTGGTCATAATCAAACACACAACCACTCTAGGAAAGAATCTTAAAGACTTATTATATGCATTATTTGGCCTTGCTTCCTATATTCAAGTGCCATCACAGTCTTCTCAGTTTCTTCCTAGTCTTCTAAGTATCCAATGAGGTCAATGCCCGAGCATTGTAAACGTATAACTTTGATAACCTTTTGGGATGTGATCCTCATCCTACACCCTAAAAAATAGAAGTAATCCTCATGTACACATGAAATAGTAAACTTCATAGCCTCCACAAGTTTTTTGAAGTATATTAGATTAAATAGCTAAAAATTTTGGGCATCATTAAGTCTATTGAAAATAATCAAGTCATAAACAAGTTCATTTTAGGTATTATTCCACTCAATCCTATATTCATGATGTAACTCCACCTCATTCCACAGTTAGTGTTGATTATAGTAAAAAACATGATATGTTGGCTCATTTGACTCCCACTTATCCATGCACAACATTGCTTCAGGATATTTCATCTACTCAATCAATACTATGGGTGGAGGTGGTACTATAGCTTTCTTCTTTACCTAGCATGCCATCATAGATTCTATTTTGTTCATCTCCTGAGTATGTTATAGTAAGCTTTCATCATGTGTGCCAGACCCACTAGGTACTTTTTCTCTTATTAAAATTGGTTGTACTCATGTGCTCTCAAATTATTCTTCCTCTTAAATTACAAGAAAGGGCTTGTTATCCTGGGCCTTTTTCTTTGGTTGCATCACCTTTCAAGGAGCTTAAAGTTTGAGGCACAATCGATTGACCCTTCCAAATGACTATGTGATTACTTTTTTAACTTCCCCATCTCTCTTAATTTAACATCCTCCAATGGTGGATGTCGATACCTACAACCTATAATTCTTTCAATTTGTATTTCCTCAATCACTATTTCACCACTTTTCCTATTCATCATGATCGTTTCACTCCACAATACTAAATTTGGTCACTAGAAGTTGATAGATGTTCTTATGATAGCTTGAAAATGTTCTTATGGCTCTATAAATTTGTGGTTTGATAATAGTAAAGTGTAAAAATGATGTATGTTTAACCTTTTATATCTTTGATGGGTAATCCTAATTTTACACTTGTTATTAATTAAATGATATTTGTCGAGTAGTGACTAATGTTTGTTTGGTTCTATGTTGGTGTAGGTGATAAGAAGTATTTTATGGTGATGATCAAATCAACATTGCATGAGTTAACAAGACATATTCTTGATGATGTCATGGATGGAGGATTGATGGAGTGATCTACAAAGATTTATAGTGTGCATGCACCCTTATTTGATTGATTAATTAATTATACTATAGTGTATGTGTGAGCAGACATAGAGAGAGATGATCTAAGAGCTAAACTGGGTAGGTGAGAATTTCCCCAACCTAATAATATGGGATTAATAGGTTATATGATATTAGATGAGTAAATTATATTTTAGTGAGAACATGTTAATGTGAAGGAATGGTTAGTAGTGTATAAGGATCAAGATAAGAGACATAACTCATGCTCCTTTTTTCACCAACATTAAGTTCATGAGGATTCATTTTTAAATTCTCATAGCTCTTTTATCTATCTAAATCAACCTTTAGATTTTTATGAATCAAAGCCATTTGCTCATCATATTCTTGTATGATATTACAACCAGCACTAGCTTTGTTGTCCACTTTGTCTCAACCAAGAGGTGTTCCACATTTATGCCCATATAAAGTTTCAAATGAATTCATTGTAATCACAAATTGATAATAATTATTATAAAAAAATTCAACTAAATGCATTAAATCTTTCCATTTACTTTGTTTAACCACTTGGTTAACCCTCTTCATTTGACCATCTATTTCCAAGTGATACGAAGAGCCATAATTTAAACATGTTCCAAATGGTTTGGTCAAAATTTTCCAAAATATTGAAGTAAATAACTTATCTCTATCAAAGATAATGAATTTTAGCATGCCATGAAACCAAACTACTTCTTTCACAAAGCATTCTGCAAACACAGAAGTATCATCAGTCAGATTTCTGACAATAAAATGACCAACTTTTGTAAATTTATCCATCATAACTAAAATAGTGTCATGATTACTATGTGACTTTCATAAACCAATAATAAAATCATGTGCAATAATAGTCCACTTACCTTATGTAATTTTATGATTATAAAGCAAACTTCCTAGATGGGAATGTTTAACTTTTACCTGCTAACATTCAAAAAAAAAATTCTAAAAAATCAACAACATCATGTTTTAAACCAAGCCAATAATAATACATTTTCAGCTATGTGTCATCTTCATGACACCTGGATGAGTAAAATGAGGTGATGTATGCACTTATTTCAATAAAGTATTTTGTAAGTCACCTAACTTGGGCATAAAAATATATTTTTATGCCTTAACAGACCATTACTTTCAATATAAAAATAAAAAAAATCTTTGTTATATGTCGTAAAACTTGTACTTACTTCATGGTAGAATTCATCAGTAAATTATTCCAAAGTAATAGTCATAAAATTACCATGTAACATAAACAAGGCAACGAGATACATGCATCAGCTAAAATCATTAGTAGCATGATTATCTTTACTTTAACATATCCAATGTTCATATTAAAATTACTCACAAATTCTAGCCATATATGCTACCAAGCATTAAGACCATCCTGGGTGAATAAATATTCCAGGCTGTGATGATCATATTTAAATTTGAAATGCTAACATAACATTATTTTTTCCATTCTTTTAAAGCATGTACAATAATAAAAAACTCTACATCATGCATGTGATAACTATTTTCATGTTCCTTGAGCTTACATGACTCATATGCTGCAAATTTCCATCTTGCATAAGAATACCACCAAAACCCTCATTAGATGAATCATACCAAATTTAAAAAGTGTTATTAGGATTTGGAATAATAAGCATAGCTGTTGTAGGTAACAAATATTAAATCCTCTTAAAATATTTTCACATGCCAAAGTCTAAACGAACCTTTTAACTTTGCATTGCAAAGAAGTAATGGGGTTAGCCAACTTAGAAAAAAAATCCATGAACCTTCTATGGTAACTAGTCAAGCCCATAAAGTTATGCATTTCATAAACATTTTTAGAGGCATGCCACTCTTGAATAGCTTTTATCTTTGTTGGATGCATAATAATGACATCCTTAGAAATAACAGGTCCCAAATAAATATTTCAGTTTTGAAAAATACACATGGAAAGCTTCCCATAAAGCTTATGTTATCTTAGTCTTTGCAACACTAAATGCAAATGTTTCTCATGTTGAGATACATTCTTAGAATATATCAATATCTCATCTAGTAAAACAATAACAAACTTGTCTAAATAAACCTTAAATGCACTAGTTATAAGATTCATAAAAGCATTAGGTGCATTTATCAATCCAAAGGGTATTATCGTGAACTCGTAATGACCATATCGAGTATGAAAAGTTGTCTAATGGATGTCCTCTTCTTTGATTCTCAACTAACAATAACTTGATCTTAGATTAAATTTACACAATATTGTTGCATATTTCATTCGATGAAACAGATCATCTATTCTTGGCAATGAATAACCATTCTTGATAGTGACCTTTTAACCATGTGATAGTCCACACAGCCTAAGTGTACCATATTTATTTTTCTAAAATTAAAAAATATCATCCTAAAGAGATACACTTGGTCTGATGCTTCCATTTTCCAATAGTTCTTATAGTTAAACCTTAATTTCTTGCAAATCAGTCACATTCATACAATGTGAAGCTTTAGATGCAGGGGTAACCCACAACATAACATCAATTAAAAAAATCAAATTCACACCTAGGAGGGAGTCTAGACAACATTTTAAGAAAAACATCAAAAAATTCATTTAGGAAAGGACTGATAATTGATTTCCCTATCTGAGGTTGTTTCTTGCATTTGAATAACATAAATTTTACAACCTTTTTGCACATCCCTTTTCAGCTGTAGGGCTGAAATTAGCTTTCGCACTTTAAGTTTATTAACACCTTGAATTGTAATATTTTTTCCTAAGTCATCACTACATTGAACCACTTAATGACCATAGTCCAATGTAAATTTATGTTTCTGCAAATAATCCATTCCTATAATAATATCATAAGATCCCAAAGGTGCTAAAAATAGGCTTAGTCTATATGAGAAATCTCTTAAATTAATCTCTATTTGATCTAAGCATTTAGACATGGGTATCCTTTTGTCATATTGAATCCAACCTCCCATCCTTTTATTAAACTAACAGGATTTGATTTTCACTTTAAAATAACATCAAGGGAGACAAAACTATCATTTACACTATAATCAATTAGAATTAAAACTAAAAAAAAGCTAGATTACCTCTGATTTCATTAGGGGTGGCTTGAAATTCATCCTTCCTATTATCTACAATGGCATACACCCTATGGTTAGTTTATTTTCCTTGTTTTAATATAGGTCACTCCTTCCAACACTAATTATCACCATATTCCCAACATACTACAATCTGCTAAGGTGAAACAAGGATAGTATTTGCCCTTGTGGCAGGTAAATTTTGATTTCCTCGAGTCTAATTTTTCTTGAATGACCCAATTTTAGAAGAATTTTGAAACTTCAATTTTTTATTTTGGCCTTATAACTTAATAAAAACACTGCTTCTCCTAGTAATTATGTGGTTTTGATCAAATTTATTGAAGTTCTTAGGGGAAGGAGAATTTTTTTTAGCTTTAGAATGTTTTCTATTGAGTTTAAAATCTTGTCTCACTTTCTGTCGAGACCTTTATTTCTATTTTTCTCTATGAGCATATTCAATGGTAGTATTCAAAGTTTTTTGGTTGGTCATATTGACATCATGCATCAATATTTTCCTCAATCCACGTTTAAACTTTGCTACCTTGGTTTCCTCATCATGCATATAATTCACATGATGCAACAAATTCAAGAATTTATTCTCATATTCTGTTATAGACTTTTTTTCTTGCTTTAAAAACTAAAAATATATTATCTTTTACTCTTTGAAAATGGTATTAAGATGCCTCTTTTGAAAATACCTTTCAAAAATAAGCTAGGTAAGTGTCAAAGGTTGATAACCCTCTAAAGCACAGAGATGGTTCCACCAAAGAGCTGCATCTCCAACCAATTGATAAGTATTAAACCTTACCTTCATATATAAGGGCATGTTATGGAGAGTGAAGTATTTCTATAGGTTGACCAACCATGGGGCATGTTATGGAGAGTGAAGTATTTCTATAGGTTGACCATCCATGCATCAACTGCATCACCGGATTCTCCATCTAAAAATGTAGGAGGTAGAGGCTTTGTAAGTTACTTAATGATGGGATCAATTGAGTTAAATGCATCTCTTGGATTACTTCCTCTTTCACTTGTCATTCAACTAATTGAGGTAATTTTTATTGTGGAATACACTCCTAATTATCTAGTCTACATTCATGGACTTCCAACATACTTTAAAAGGCATTAAAAATAATTAATATACCATTGATGACTTCTTCTTAACTAGAATTAGGATTCCCTCTAGAAACATTTATATTGGGTTCCCTTACATTAATACTAGCATTATTAATAGGAGGTTTTTCTCTACCCAGGTCAAGGTTTTGGGTTTTACAATCTCTACCTCTTCCCCTAGTTCTTATTCTACCTATGCCTCTACTAGATTTTCAACTATTGGGTTGTTGTAATCATCTAACCCACCTGATCTAGTTCTCACCATCCTGAGGTAAAATAAATCAACAACTTAAGTAGGTATAAGTAGTAAACTTATTTTCCAAAGTTGCCTAGAGAACATAACTTATGATATGACATCAAAATGTAACAACCTGATTAAAAAAAAATCAACTTCAATTTACTCAACACCATTTCAAACCTAATGAAATAAAACTAATTCATAGAAATTGTGATCAAGTCCATGACTATGTTATACAAAATATAAGTATTCGACTAAGGTTAAAAATTCTTATTGATACTATTAAGAAGTTACTCTAACCATTCAATAAGTAGATTAGAGTGTACTAGTGTATTAATCATACATTCACACACTAAAATATGATTAATAAAGTTATGGCATACCTAAAAGGATAATACCAACTTTTATCCTTTATCAAAAATGTGTACTTTCCATAACAAAATTTGTACTATGATCATGCAGGTAAGCTAAACTCTAATTACAGTTACAAATCAAAACTCAATAATATTCACAATTATTTAAGTTATAAATAATTTAATTCATAGTAGAATAATCATCATACTAAGCTTAAGCATTCAATGATTTACACAATTATGCAAGCATCAAGACTTGAGCTTTAAGTTTATTTCCAAAAGCAATATAGTGTAAACTTTTTGACATTGTTCCATAAATGTGTGTCATGTGAAGTATATTTACATAAATTAGGGTTACCTAATTAGATCATAATGACTTGAGATAGGATGATTGATCTCATGGCTTTAAAAAAATAAAATTAAGTCAATTTATGAAAAGGATATAAATTAAGCAAAAGTACATTATTGATTCTTATTATTGACAAACATTACCACATACATGGTTATTATGTCAATTGGAATCACCTCCAATTTATACTACACACAATAATTAAACCCACATCATTTTACTTAAGTAAATGTATTTAAATATCCCATGTTATCATATTGTAATAACTAACTATATGTAAAATATACTAGTCATATGGTTTATTTATATCAGGATAAAGAATGAAGAATCATCAAACAATCCTTTAATATTTTAACATGATATTAATGTTTCAACAACCATACTTATGTTTTTTATATTAACTACTTAGATGATTTCATGAAGTCATTCAATGCTTCAGCTATGTCACTTCAAACATAAATCATCTTACTATAACTTATGCAATAAACTTCTCCTTTTATTGAATGGAAGGCAAGGTCATACAAACTATTTTTATTTACTAGAACACCTTATCAATTTATTTCTTCATCATTAGTGACATATTAAAATAATTGAATATAAAAATTGTACAAGAATATAAGGCATCTCTTCTCAAATTTAATATTATATTCAAGAATGGTTATGAATATTGATAAGTATTTATTTACCATAAAATTGGTTGACAAGACCAATTTACATTAGCATGAGTATTAATGAACTTGTTACAACTAGTTTTCATGTCATGTTTTAATATTCAACTTGATTTATAATTATAATTCCAAATATCAAAACAAGTTTCAAATTAATTTTCAACTCTTGAACTCCCATACTCAGTCCCAAAAAGTGTTATAACTTCTTTTCATTGAACTAAACAAAATTGAATACAATATTCACACTTTGGTTGTCTTCAATATATGACTTAGAGTAATCCTTCATAATTTAAGAATCCATAAAATGTATAAAACATGTCTTAATTCTATTATATTATGAAAACCAAGCCAAAAGGATGAGAACATCATACTTATAGTTTCTATAAGTTACCTTTTAGAACTGAAACTATCTAAACTATAATGATCAAGTAATTAGTGTCTTATCAACATATTATATTAGTCTTTAATTCATTAATGAAAATGACCAAAGCATGACACTTCTTAGGATTCCACATTAAATTACTAATTATATCCTTCTTGAAAACATAAGAACTATTCATTATCTCCACATCAAATAACATGTTTGCTTTTCAAAATACAACATATGAATTTTGAACTACAACTTTAATGATCAAAATCAAAAGATCACAACACTATTGAATAAAAAATCATTTATGTTTGTACTTAAAGAAAAGATAAATCAACATGTATGTCTATATAATAACAACATAAAAAGTATGTTACAAACACTTCATAACTAGACAACATAGCAACTTATTGTCTTCAACGTTGAATAATAATTCAACACTTATAATGAATATGACTATACAATGAATTAAATTTATTATCATACGATGAGTCATTGATTTATATCATGTTTTTATGCTAAATAGCCACATATTATGAAAACCAAATACATGAAGATACCAAACACACGAATCATCTTCCAAAGAGTAGTATGCAAAGAGCCCACCCATCTTACCCAATGAGCCCCCCATTGGTGTCCATAGATGACCCCATCCATCAGCTGGATATGGAGTTTAACAACATGATTTATATAAAGATGAATAAAAAAGTGAAGATTTTGAATTTCAAATTCAAGAACATAAATAATAAAAGTATTCGACTGAAAGATAAGTGCATGGATGAAAGTACTTATGATTATCCTTAGCACTATCATTTGACTTCCTTGAATCAAACAATGATTGCTTTATCCATTGAATTCAAATAAGATATGCATGTGTATGTACAATACATGTATTTATTAACTAGTATAACTAAATATATTCACAACCACTTTGATTATCCACCATTATCCTCCAACAAGAATAAACATCAATAATCCAAATCATATTAAGACTAAAAAGAGGCATGCCACCCAAAAAGAGTCATCAAAGTATACATATAATGGAAAATAAATCCAACTCAGAATTCACATATTAATCTTCATAAAATGTAATAATTTTACAACAATATCCAAACTCCATTCGAACTTATGTGATACCTTACACTCATGCAAGACCGTTCAAGACAAACATACGTTTATCAAAACCCTATCAATAATATAAAACAAGCACCTGCATCCATTTCACAACTATGTAAATGTAATAGTCAAAAGATATAGTCCCAAAAAAATTTGTCATACCCATTATATAATCAGTCCATAAAACAAGTCAAAATAACAAATGGCAACAAATACCAAAATTAATTCCTTCAAAATTGATGGAATAACCTATTCAATACACAAATCCTGTGACTTAACCAAAATAAAATTTATACTCCATTGCCATAAAAATATTAAATATAAAATAAACTACATAGCCAAATACATAAACCATATTTTGAGCCTCAAGGAAAAACAAACCCCGAACATTCACCTTTGAGTTTATTCAAATATACATCGACCAATACATTATGGGTTCATTGTAAAGTCTACAGACTTCACATGAACTTATAATGGTACATTATTTATTCTAGTTATATCCCATTTCAATATAACAAAGAGTAACTATGGCATTATACTTCAACTCAAATACAAATAAAATCACTTACTATTGAATGCATCCCCAATGTAGAAAGATATCATGGCCCTTTGAGAAAAACAACAATCTCTTCTTTTTCTCTTTGCACCAAGTCAAGCCCTCATGAATTCTAATGATTGATATTAAATCCCACAATGGTCCTACATTGTAACTACAAACAACTAATAACATGGCTAAATAAACCATCATCATTTCCATCCAAAATGCAACTAAAAACTAGAACTAACAGTCTCAATCAAGTCCCACTAGGTAGTCTCTTGACTTTACAACAAATCCAATATAAAGTAATGCCAAGTTTACCATTATTTCAGATGACATCAAGCAAAATAACAACATGAAATTGATTACCAAAATAGTCAAAGAATAATTGCTGGGATCTTTTCCTTTAATCTGGCATATCTTTCCCAAGTTGCACTCCTAAGAAAACAAGAGTTCTAATGAGATAATTAACTAGCATATCACACAAGAAAAGGTTCTTGCATATTCACTCAAATCACGTAGCTTAAGATGAGTTCCCATTAGTTTTTTTTCACAAAGGTGTATTCATCTACTTTCCTAAACTAGCGATAAACTCATCTTTAGTTTCATATCTAACTCTAAACTATTCATTCATCACTTAACTAACAAAATAAAAAAGAAGTTGGTGTAAACTGATAACAAACAATATCAACTCCATTATAACCATAGATAGATGTACACAAGTATTTCATCAACACAGTCTTCCTTTCATTACATTCATAAGTTATGTCAAGATTACAATTATTCTAAGATTACAATGATAAACAAATCATCAATAACAACACTAAATATAAAAATGGGGTATTTATACATGGTCTACCCTGACCATTCAGTTATATAAGTAAATACAAAAAATATGACTCAACAATGATCATTAATAAAAATGAGTCGTAGCAAGTCATTTACAACGAATTCCTAAGGACCCAAGCCTAAATACCCCTATATTCTCTCTATGTTAGATCCTTATCATCGATCACCTATCTTCCCATTAGCTGATGTTGTATTTGTACTTAATTATTCTTTTCCAATGTTCATATAAACCACTCCATAACCATCTCTAATTTTTGTGCTTTCCCCAAGTCTTCTGCTAATGTTATGTTTTGTGCCATAGTCTTTCATACCATGGTATTCCATGTCACTTGTCATCAAAAATAAATTAGCTAAAATTTATTAAAAATTGAGGGCCCAACATCGCCCCACACTAAGTCAATAGTCCATCCCAAACTATGAATCTTGTTCATGTACCTCTACCAAAAACTTAGTTCTTGACTGTTCAATCTACCTCTTCCCTCACTCCTAATGTTTTAATGCATTTTGGAGCTTAGAATAGATTTCATCAACTACTCCCTCAATCTTCTTAATCTCAAATGAAAAGTGTGTGAGATACCTCCTACATAGTTCTTAGAGGAAGTGAAACCAGGCTTCATATATACAAGAGTACATTGAGACTGCGTATTCCAAAATATAACTATTCAAGGTTACTCACCACCAAACATTCACTACATGCATCTAAGGCACTCCCAATCTTACTAAGGCTGACTACTACTCTACTGACTAGGTGATCTTCCATTTGTAGTTCTTTGAATAGTCTTACATGTATGCTAAAAGCTAAACATGAAGGTGTACGAAAACTTTTACAAAGAAATATTAATAGAGTGAGTCATATAGGTGTTATTCTACCCATGTGCACATGGAAATCCCTAGTTCAAGATACTATAACGTAAAATTATCTTCTACTCTAGTAACTCATCATTCAACATTATCTATAGATAATCGTTTGAGCACCTTCCCACTATCATGCAAATAAGTGATATGAATACTAGAAATAGAACTAAAATATTGATATCTTTTCCTTTGATCTAACATATCTTTTCCCTAGTTGTGCACCTAAGAAAACAAGAGTTCTAATGAGCTAAAGCGTCAACATATCACACAATAAAAAGTTCTTGTGTGATCTTTCAAAGCACACAGCTTAAGACTAGTTCCCGTTGGTTTTATAACGTGAAGGTGTATTCATCTATTTTACTAAACTAGGGTACTCAAACAAGAACTTAGTCCTAAAATGATCCTTAGTTTAGTATTTAACTCTAAATTATTCATTCATCACTTAAATAACAAAATAAAAATAGATTGGCATAAACTAATAATAAATAATATCAATTCCATTATAATGATAGATAGATGTACACAAGTATTTCATCAATATAATCTTCCTTTCATTACATTCATAAGTTATGTCAAGATTACAATGATTTTTGAATTATGATGATAAAAAAACTCATCAAGAATAACACTAAATAGAATAAGGGGGTGTTTATACATGGTCTAACTTGACCAATCAGTTACAAAAGTAAATATAAATAAGATGACTTACCAATGATCATTAACAAAATTGAGTCATGGCAAGCCATTTATAATTAGTTCCTAAAGACCAAAGCCTACCTACCCCTATATTATCTCTCTATGTTATATCCTCATCACCGACACTTATCTTCCCATGGGTCAGTGTTGGATTCATGCTTGATTTATTCATTTCCATCATTCATGTAAACCTCTCCATAACCGTCTCTAATTTACACACTTTCCCCAAGTCTTATACTAATATCTAAGTCCTGCATTCTGTAGTTCTCCATGTATCATGCTTATCTATTCCACGTGGTATTCCTCTTCCATGCCATATTCTTCTATGTCATGGTCTTCCACAACACAGTCTTCCATGCTACTTATCGTCAAAAGGTACTTAGCCAAAATTTCTTCAAAATTGAGGGCCCAACACTAATATAAATCTACTTTTCTCATCAACCAAATGAATAAATCAACACAATAGTCAAGAATTACTAGAAAAGATAAGGATCAACATCTCACAACTCAAAGATCACTAATTCATTTCTACCCTTTTGTACCCTCTATTGTTGAGAACCAAACCTAACCTAGTTAATTTTCCTATTCTCACAATCATCAAAATGATACATCAATAGTGTTTGAACAAAAAATAATATATAAAATATGATAATAAATTTCAATTTGAATAACATCAATCATTTATATAACGAACTAGATCAAATCACCCATGACAATATAAACATGTCTAGTATGCAACATATCATACTAATATCTCAAAGCAGAGTCTCTATATCATCCAAATAACAATCCAATAACTACTAACACAACTAATATATATGCCAAGCAATAAAAAAATGTGCAACCAATAGTGTTGTAAACATGAAATAGAGCACACAAACTGAGGTCATGATAGAGTTTACTTTTAAAAAGGAGGTTAAGTGGTTACATGGATTTTACTACATGGAGAGGATGATGGCCTACATGCGGAGAAAACTTTGGAGTGGTGAGATGTTCAAAACCCTAGCTTGAACATTAAAGAGGAGAATGGAATTTTAGGCACATGATAGTATAAGATTTGGAGGAGAAACGATAGGATTTTTATAGTTACTAGATAAAAATCTAGGCTATCCATAGATAAATAATAGGCATGATTATTCATGTCTGGAGTGTTGCTTGATATATTTTCTATTATATTATGTGCAATCTCAGGATATATTCTGAGGTTTATCAAATTAAATATGGTTGCTTGCTGAATTTTTAATATCAAGCTTGAACATGCTTATTTTATTGTTGTTTATTTTAATTTCTTTTATCTTTTTTAATTGTCTTGTTTATGAAGATGAGATGTTAAAAATTTTACTGATCTTTCACTAAACCCATAAGAAGAAAAAGGTCTATAGGTTAACTAGGTTTCTCTATTAAAAAAATGATTATGTTAATTTTTTATTATGGAAACAAATTTTCAAAATTTCATCTTGACCCAAATCACCATATTTAAGGAATCATGAAAATAACATTTATAATTTCATTAAAATGTCACATAAATGTTTGTATGGATGCGTAGTAGGCTTTGGTATGTAGTTATTTATATTTAAATTATATTTTGGGTTTCTTTCTAAGCCAATAAGGTATCCCATTAATTTACTCATGTTTCCAATCTACTTCAATTTTTAATGAGAACAAGAAAGGATGCATTCCTTGAGTGATTGTTGTGAACAAGCAATATGTTATACCTTACGTAAACCAGATTAAAAATTGTATAATTTATGAATGATATGAACATGCTTATAGGAATGAATAATATATACGTATACCTTATACTCTTGAATTTCAAAGATTAATGTTATCATTGAGAAGTCTTAAGGGTTATCGAGAATTTAGTCCTTAGAGATGCTTCAAACTTTGTGTTTGTATGATTAAAAAAAAGATTTGATTTATTTGGGATATATATTATATTTGGTAAACTTAAATTCTTAATTCCCAAGTGGGATACACTAACAATGTATTGGATTGTAATATTTCATATGTGTTGTGGATATTTGAGCACGAAGGTGGAGATCAGTTAAACTAATATGAAGATGGATTACTTATATGGGTTGAGCCTTGTAAGTATAATGTTTGAAAATGTGGAAATTAAGTAAATATGGCATAAATAGGTTTTGATAATTATTTGAGAATGGTAAAATAAATGAATGCATGATAGTCATAGAATTTTAGGTAGTGATTACCACAACATATAGGCCTATGATTAAAATGGGCAAAGCCTTAGTATCACAATGCCCTTGGATCAATAACAAAGTATGAAGATGAAACTCTTGATTGTTAACATTAATGTAAATGATTCTTGTTATAACTTGTGTAGATTTATTATACCTATTGAGATAACTAGTATTAATGTATTTTTTGATTTAACTATGTATACGGAGTGAAAAATATATTAATTGGCTATGTAAGTTTATGATTCTAGACCCTAAACTTTTGGGTGGGATAATCAAACAACTAAAATCTTGTGTTGTGCTAAATGAGGTATAAAGTAGTTATGTTATGATATTGATAATTTAAAATGACTTAATACAACTTTAAGTAAAGAATTGTATAAAATTATTACATGTGTGGTTGTGATAGTTGTAAAGTTGTAGCATTGCTTGTACTCAGATTTCTTGTATAAGAAATATGTAATGAGACATATTGTTTTAAGTTATGCAATTACAAGATGATTAATAATTATTATAATGGATAAGAGAGCTGTTGTATGTGTTTTCAACTGTATTTTTTTATTTGAGTTGTATGATCATTAGATAAAAACATCCTTATAGATTAAGGGATGATGAATGATGGGGCAATATGTCTGTATACAAATAACTCATCCTCACTCAGGTAAGAAATATTGATGATTTTATGATAGTAGAGAGTATTGTGTAATTGGACAATGAACTAGACTCTTCATATTTGAATAATTTAAAAATTATGGTCAAATTAATGTTATAGTTGTATACATTGTTAGTCCACGATAATTTCAAGGGTGCAATTTTGCTTGAGGTCATAGTAGATAGAGGCATACCTATGGTATACATGATTGGTTGCATGTGATAGGTATTTCATGCTCAAAATTGTTCTCAGATGGTTATGAATGTTTTTATCATCATTATTTTCCCCCTCGTGACAGGTAGGGCCACTCCTAGTGGGGATGTGTGCAAGAGGACCACCAATTTAGGTTAGAGGTAAAGCAGCCAAATGATGTTGTCCCTTAAACAACTAATTGGAACCAATCTGGATGCATACTAATGACTATAAAATAACTATTTTTAAACTTATATGACAACATTATTCTCATATTAATGTATTATGTTGTAATATGTAGATGAGATTGTTGATATCATTGTGTATGGATTATATAATTGTAATGTTTGAGCCTAGAGGAGGCTATTGTATATATATGAAACTTCGTACTTGATTTAATGAAATCATTTGGATGCAGTACCATTTGATTTCTACTATTTAACATATAAGTTAGATTGATAAAATTATGTTATGTTTGGAAGAATACAATATATGAGAATGATTCTAATCTATTGTTATAATTTCCTGCATGATGAGTAAAATCGATAAATGTCATATTATTGTTATTTTCTTTTGGCAATATTGGTGAATGAACCTAGTTAAGTTGTTATAGGAAAATATTTTTCAACTCATCCATACTAAAGTCTTTTATTTCAATTAAATTATTTTGATGAAATCTATTCCATCGAGGAAAGGAGACTTATTTTATTCTCATTTCAACTAGACAAGAATGCTAGTCTAGATGGCTTCACAACCTTTTTTATCAATTATTTTGACAATTAATCAAATATGATTAAAAAAATCTTATTAAATAATCTATAAATAATTTAATAATTTGGTAAAATATGAATACTACTAATTGAATTATTATGCTCAAGAAAGAGAAAGCAAATGAAATGGAGTAACATCAATATATCACTCTATGTAATAAGGTTTGCAATATCCTTTCAAAATTGATTACCTTTATAATCAAACATTTTCTTCTAAAAATCATTTATGGTTCCCAATAATTTTTTTTTCCATAGTAGGCATATTATAGATAATATAAGAGCAATGGAAGAGGTAATTCATTCGCTTCACTCCAACAAAGTTCTAGGTTCCATCAATGATTTTTATGTATCAAAGACATTTGATAAATGTAACCAACATATTTTTAGAGGGGATCTAAAAAATTTCACATCTAGTGGTTAAGTAACTATATTTTTATTTTAATATAATAAACTCTCAATAAATTGGTGGCAAAAGCTAAAGCTAGTAAAACAATTCATGGGCTTTCATTGACTATGTTTAAGCATTGATATACTGACTTTCATTTTGTTTATGACATCATGCTCTTGTATAGCTTGATACTTAAGGAAATCAAAATTTTCAAAAATATTTTGTAGAATTTTATGTTAGATTCAAGTCAGTAAATCAAAAACGACAAATCTTATATAATATTTATCAATATTACTCACAAGAAAAAAAAGGAACATGATTTAGATCTTGGTATATTAAGAATTGTTTTTTCTAATGAAGTAGTTTGCTTTTATTCTAAATGCCAAAACATGCCACATCTTTGGAATAGAATTTTGCATCAACTATTAGCAAAATTTCATAGTGGACCCATTAATGACTATCCTTTGCATGACAAATATAACTTCTCAAATTTGTTTTACAAAGTTCCTATTTTTTTATTCTCTTTTCTTCCTCTTTTCACATTGAACCCATTAATTGCTATCCTTTGTATGAAAAATATAAATTCTCAAAAAAATTACACAAAGTTCCTATTTATCTATTCTCTCTTCTTCCTCTTCCTCACCAAGTTGAACATCACATTAAAATCATACAAAGTAGTTTCTTTTACAAGGTGTTGATAATAAATTCTAGTATCCCCAAGTCTCATAGAACCAAATATGTGCAACCAAGCCACAGTGAGGCTTTATCGTAAGAAATTTCAAAATTTCAAATCAATATTTAGTCATGAGGATGATGTGGACATTATGGAAACATCTTTTTTCTTAATTAGAGTTAAATAATACAAGATAAATATTCTTTTATTGTAATATATTCTAAATTTTTTAATTAATATTTTATCATGAGGATAGTGTGGACATAATGGAAACATCCTTTTTTCCTAATGTGTTTAAATAATAAAAGATAAATATTCATTAAAATCATAGGGAATCCACTTCTTATGTGTCTAGATAAACAACCTTTCAAGTATAGAAAAACTAATAAAAATTTTCTATGACTTACTTCAAAAGAATCTCACATTGAAAGTGGGTTTTAGGTGTAAGTTTCATGTTTGGGAATATAAATGGTAAGGGTATCATAATTTATAGTCAACATGTTTTTGATCTCTACAAAAAAACTTATAATGTCAATGATCAATTTATATCAGTGATTATTCAAGGATTAGTGGTGTAGGAGCATCTAGGTTCATAACTTTTTTTGCATCAACTAAAAACATGGGTTTGAGTTCTTGTGCTCATTTATTTTGTGTTGTGTGAATTGTCATCAATTGTGAGAATGTTGTGAGTGTGGAGGAAGATGAACAAAAAGCCAAGGAACATATTCAAGACAAACATGTCAAGTAGGTGATGGAAGGACAATTTTAGTCATCTCCCATAGGTCAAATGACCTTTTCATGAGATGGTGACAAACTACCCTAAATGAAGACAATGGTTTCAAAACTAGTGGTATGCATTAACCAATTATTAGTGGTTTCACTTAAATTACAGGAACATGTAGAGTAACTTCCCATATCAAGAAAACATAATGTGTCGATAAATTTTCAAGAGAAATAGAGCTAGAAGAGGGTGGAAAGATGTTAATGTCAAGTCACCAAAGATTTAGATTAGTTTTTGGAAAGAATTGGGAGTTAGTTTCATAATCAAACAAATTGGATAAGCGAGTTCCAACTCTGAGAGAGGAGAGGGGTTGAGAGAGACTAGGTTTAGCTAAGAGAGAGAAAGATTAGAGACAAAATCCTACCAAAGTGTTGTATGTTCTTTTAAGGCAGTCATTGAATTGAGTGTATGTCTTATTCATAGTTAGTTGGGATAGTAAAGTGTTTGTGTGTATGAATATTTGTAACACAACTAAATATAAATAAAGAGATAATTTTTATTTCCATTCTACGACTTGTGTCTATGCATGAGTCCTTGAGAGAGAATAAGTGTAACACCTATAAGGGAGTAAGGAAACCATTCACTTTCCCCCCTGATTGTCATCTACATAAATTGGTGTTAGAGCAAGGTTTGACTTGGTAGGTTGTTGTGTGAGATTATTTTTGAGTCATGGAAATCATCTTAAAAGATGAGAAGGAATGTCACCAAGAGTCTTAGACATGGAAAAAATAATGAAAGGAATCCAAGTAAAATTGTATACCATGGAGAGAATACGAAGAATCAAAACTACTATTACTAATGTGAGTGACGATGAAGAGTAAACAATTCAATGGATTCAAGTGGAGGAGATAATGGATGGACTTGAGTATATATTTCTAAAACCTATTGCTAAGATCAAAAGTAAATTAAAGCTATACACCCATTATTAACAACTAAATATATTATTAAAAAATAGAATTAATATCTAGTATTAATAATTTTAAAATACTAGACACATACAGGAGATGGTGAGAGCATGAGAGCATCAGTAGAAGGAGCAGAGGAACTTCTAGTGTATAGGATTAAGGAAAAAGGGTGGCTTAAACAAGTTTAGGAAAATAGACATGTGTTAGGAGATTCAAGATGCCCAGGGAAATTAAAATGATTATACATGGATAAAAAGAGATAGAGATGATTATGGGCCCACCCTTACAAATTTGGAAGCATCAGGGTTTGGTCGTGGTGCTCATGGGGAATGTATTTTAGCTCAAAAACCAAGCTTGTAGTTTCCAGGAAAGGGGATTGATGGGGAGATCCCTTTAGTCCAAGAAAACAATTTTATAGTTTGATAAAATGATGGGGTGGTTGTTCTGTGAATGGTGATGTTTAAAAATGGGGATTTCAAGGATAGCATTATGATTCTGAAGAGTAGAGGCTTGATTGGGAAGTTATCAAGGAAGTGGCCAACCATATATATATATATATATATAGACACACACACATGTACATACATACATACATACATACATATATATATATATATATATATAGAGAGAGAGAGAGAGGTGGATTACTTGATTGATTGTAATTAGGGACTAGGTAGTGGCATTCATTTTCTACCTAAACAGTTTTTTGTTGTTATTTTCCTTTCATTGGATAATAAGATGGAAATTTTAAAAGGGGGAACCTAATTTTTAGAAGGTGTAAGACTATAGTTTTATAACTAGTGCCTTAATTTTAACCATAAACGATGAGGAAAGGGAAGTTATCCATTTGGATTAGGATGCATGGGCTTCCCATGGAGTATTGGAGTGAGAAATTATTGAAACAAATAGGATCTTTGGTAAGGGAGTACATCAAAATGGATTCGAATACCATGGAAGGCATCTTGGATTCATATGTGCAAGTGTGTGTTGTACTAGACTTAGAGGAAGATGTACCTAAAACCATTTTCATTAAAACTAATGAGGTGATTTGGGATCAAAAGATTGATGTGGAAAGGATTTTGTTTAGATGCTATAAGTGTAGGGAAGTAGAGTATCTTCAGAGGGAATACCTAAAGAGGGAAATGGAAATCCCTAGGTGATATTTTGGAAATCCAAGATGAATCCCCATCTAGATGGCCTGAGACATAATGGTGGTTCACCTCATCTCAAATCAGAGTTAGTCATTTAGAAGGAAGGACCAATTTGTAATATTGAAATGATCAAAACACTCAAAAGGGAGGGTATTAATATTGATACGACTAAGGTGCTTAAGGAGAGATTGAAAGGGGGAAAGGAGTTGAAACCTAACACTATGCTAAAAGAGTGTAATTTCATTTTTGAGGAGGCACAAAAATTATACACCATTATTTTTAATGAGAGAGTGGTGGAAGAGGACCTGAAAGAGCTCTATTCAAAGAAACTTGGCTTAGGAATGGTTGGATATTTGTATTTGTATCCATTGATTTAATATTTTGAGGATGAAATGGATGAGGATATAAAATTTGTGGAGATTCTCACTTTGGCATAGAAATAATGCAAGCTCTCCCAACCAAACTATGGGGGAGTGAACAGGACAGGGAGAAAGTTAGTTAATGATCATACTGTGGTAGACGTTTCATTGGGAAAATAAAAATACATGAAACAATTTGTAATTAATACAAAGTTAGGAGTGGAAGTCCCCTCTTCCCCATAATGAAGGTACTCTCTTGGAATTTTTGGGGATTGAATGCCCCTAGCAGGAGGCACACAATGAGGTGTCAGTTGTACAATCAGATGTTCAATGTGTTTCTTCTGTAGGAGACTAAACTTATCAAATAAAAAGTAGAGGGACTTATGAATAAAAATTAGAATAGATAGAGGGGCTCATTTTTGGACTCAACGGGGGATTCAGAGGGTTTATCAATCCTATAGGACCCTTCCAAGGATTTTATAGAAGCTTGCAATTTTGGGACCAACTAGCAAGTTTATAGGGTAACAATTTTTTCTTCAAATATTTTTTTTCTTTTTAATATTTATGAGCCAAACTCAGTGGCTAGGAAATCCCATGTGTGGGATAAAATTTAATAAAAAATTAACTTGTTACTCAGGAAATAATGTGTGTTTGGGGTTGATTTCAATGGCATTCTAAGGTAGAGAGAAGAGGTAGGTTGAGTAAATAAAGTCAATCACATAAAGACTTTTTTAAGTTTGTGGCTAGTGTGGGACATATTGATTTGGTCCCTAATAATGGATTATTCTCATGGACAAACATGAGGTAATGGTTTGGTAACATTTTGGAAAGATTGGATTATGTTTTGGTCTTCCTGAATTGTCTGGATGTGGACATAGTGATTGAGAATAACATTCTTCTTATTTCAAGTTTAGACTATGCCCTGATTGAGATAAAAATTAGTAAAGATGGAACCTCACTCAAATGTGTTTTCAACTTTAAATTGATGTGATTTAGGGATCCTTTCTTACCTGATCTAATAAGGAAGTGGTGGACTGAAGCTCCAATGGGTGTGGGATTGAAGAAGTTTCTCTTAAGTGAAAATCTTTTTCATGTTAAAATGTGTCTCAAGGCTTGGAAATGAGATTCCTTTAAGAGAATTTTCAATTAAATCCCAAGGGTAGAGGAATAATTAGTAATCCTTAATTAGGTGATCATGACTAGTGGTATAGATGCATGTTCCTATGTGTGTAGACAATAACTTCTAGTGGATTTAGAGGAGTTGCACATCAGGGAGGAAGTGTTTTGGAAACAAAAATCACAAGATCAATGGATTAAGAAAGGTGATAGTAACACCAAGTTTTTACACAATTTGAAGAGGTCAAGGAGTACCAACTGCATCACTTTGATCAGGGCAAGGGATGGGTGAATGCTTCATATAATGTCTAAAATTAGGGAAGAAGTGGTGGCATGATTTCAGGTTCTATTGGTCAAAATTAAAGCCTTAGACTTGGAAACATAATTAAGGAGGTTAAATCACATTCCTAGAATGATATCAAAGAAACAACATTCTTATGGCTCCTTTTTGCCATGAGGAAATTAGAAGGGTTATGTTCTCCATGGGTAAAGATAAAGTTACAAGGCCGAATTAGTTCCTAATAACATATTTATAGTTCTTATGGAACATTGTGGGTGACAAGGTTGTTGAAATGAACGATGAATCTTAGAGGAAGTGATGGTTGGGCCAGAAATCAATTATGCTTTTATCTCTTTAATCTCCAAAGTCAAGGTGAGAGCCTCCTTTGGGGATTTTTAGACCAATTTCACTATGTAATATAGTGTAAAAGATCATTTCCAAGGCCATCTCTTTTAGGCTCTAAGGCCTTTTAGGAAAGATGATATCCTGTGAGCAGGGAGCTTTGTCCCTAATAAAAACATTCATGATGGTATGATAATCACCCATGAAATTATTCACTCACTAGTAGCTAGCCACAAGAAAGGGATGAAATATTGATTGGGTTATCTGGTAGTTTTTCCTGAAAACCCTAGAGAGATTTGTATTTTCCAAGGGTTGGTATAATTAGATTTTTAGTTGCATCTCTAGCCCCAGGTTCTCGATTTTAGTCAATGGGGAACTGGTAGGTTTTTTTTAGGCCTCTCAAGTCCTTAGGCAAGGGGACCCTCTCTCTTCATTCCTCTTCATATTAAAGGCAAAGGCATTGGGGAAGGAATTTTGGAGTAGTGCCTAAAGGTGTGATTAGGGGTATCAGGGTGACAAAAGGACTTGAGAAATTGACACATCAACAATTCACGGATGACATAGTTTTGTTTGGTAGTCTAACTAAAGGAGTAGCTCATGTGTTTAAATAATTATTGGTTGAATATGAAAGGTCATATGGCTAGTGGATCAATACAAAAATTTATACTTTATAAATACTCCCAAGCAAGTGCATATTGTTATTACTACCATTCTTGATTTCAAAACTAATAAATTACTGAGCAAGTACTTAGGTGTCCCAATTTTTGTAGAAGTTGGTAAAGCATCTCTATGGGATAACCTAATTAGAGAATTTGGGGATAGACTTATGGATTGGAAAGGAAAGTGGCTCTCTCTAGCTAGTAGGATTAGTCTCATAAATCTTTTGCTTAACACCTTGCCAATTTACACCTTCTCAATCTTTCAACCAGTGACCAAGGTGCTAAAAGAGATCAATCACATTATGAAGAATTTTTTATGGAAAGGAATGCAGGATAAAAATAAGACACCCTTGGTCAAATGGGACAAGGTTTTATTACCTTATATTGGGGGATACTGGCATCAAAATATTGGTTATTCAAAATTTGGCACTTGATGCAAAATTACTTTTGGGCATGGTGACTCAGACAAAGGCTATGTGGAATAAGTAGTTGTAATTCTATTACTTTGGGGACTTTTTCCCAACCAATGTCCTGAAGGTTAAAAATCCACGCAAGTGGTCTCAAGTTTGTAATTTTATTATTAAGTGTTGACTAATAATTAAAGATCATATTTAATGAGTGGTGAAAGATGTGTGTTCAACTGAATTCTAGAGCAAATCATGGAATGAGTATATGACCTTGCATGAGCTATAAGACCTAGATATGGCCAAATAAGTTTTGGAATCATCTTGGGGAAGTAAGGTTAGATATTAATTATAACATATACATCTTTCTAGAGTGAAATATTGTAAATGGAAAGATTTGGAGAGAATATCGATACCCGATAACTAAAATCTTGTGTTCAAGGCCATCCTAGCTAAGAGGAAAAACATTATCGATAATAAAGATGATGTTATTCAATGGATTAGGTCTAAAACAAGTGTGTATTTGTTTACTCTAGGATATGTTATGGTAGATAAAATAGAGACTTCTTGTGGATGGGCTAAATACTTGTGTTGGAGTAAGACAAGTTTGCCTAAAGCCAGGGTTTTTGCCTGGCTTGCCACACAAGGAAGAATTCTAACATAGGACCAATTATGAAAAATGGGATGGTTGGCCTATTGAGATGCATTATGTGTTTGGTGGAGGAAGAGGATGCAAATAATTTTTTTATTTTGATGTCCCTTGAAGGTGGTTGTATGGGATTGGATGTTTAGTAAAATAAGTTGGTGTTACACTAGACTAAAGACTTTGTGCAAGCCTTTTTGTCATGGCCTACTCGATTGGATAAAGACACCTTTGCATGCTTATGGAAGGTATGCCTATCAATTATAATTTTTATGTTGTGGAAGGAATGTAATCAACATATATTTAAAGGTATGACTAGTCCTTTTAAGGTGGTGATGAAAAGAGTATAGCTAGCTATGTTTGAAGTTGGCTCGACCTATGATAAGAGGTGTAAAGGTAATCTTTCATATTGAGATTCACATATCATCTCATTTTGGCATTGGTTTAAGGTACCCCCCCCCCCACCCACCCATTAATGGGTTGGTTAGGTGTTTTTAGGCAATAAGACATGCAAGCAAGACATATTGGGTGCCACCCCTCTAATTTTGTTCAAATTAAGCTTTGAGGGGCTCTTGTTTTTCTCATTGTGTAGCCCATATAGGCTTTGGTGAGTGGGAAAGGCTGTCATTATGAAGTGAATGGTGTATATATCATTAAGTGAGCATCTTAAATGTGTTAAGGATAATACAAGGGATATGTGTTTCATGGGATAGTGTCAAATACTTACTTGAAACAGGTGTTCATCATTCAATCACGAAATGTATTATAGGCAATAAAAGAGATTATCAATATGATGTTTTTGGAGACCAATTAGAGGGTTAAATTGAATTCTTTGGTGGCTTCAAATTTTTCAAGGAATCTACTTATGGCATCAAGATAAGCAATTGACCTTGGCACTGGAAAACATGATGATTTGATCAATTTTTTATGTTGGTCTGGTGATTGTGATGGATGCATTATCATTGGGTGGATAACATTATTTAATTTTATCCAAGTAGGATGATCAAGATTTGGTTCCTATGTGCAATTTTCATGACTTGGATGATTGTTTTTGTGTTTTGGTGGAGCACATTGAATTCATTCAATGTTATTTCAAAAACCCTAGGTTGGTGGGGAGAGTGCTACTAGTGCTTGATTTGAATACCATGAGGGTACCAATGACCTTATAAGTGGTGGATTTGAGTGTAAGGAAATCATCACAACTAGCTTCGATAGTGAAATTATTAACTCTATGGGGCTCATTCTCCATTGCCATAGTCTTTCCCTCAAATATTGGGGGAAAGTCCTTTGACTAGGTGAAGGGCAGTTTTGAACTAAATAAAGGATTGGATGTAAAGTATGGTGGTGACACCATGGGTAGGAGGAGATTTTGAGATGAATAAAGTGGGAAGACCATGTTTATAGAGGTGGAAATTGATGGAGGTAGTTGATGATGGTTTGGTCAAGAAAGCATCTATCATGGGGCTGGTTTGGGTGAATGAATAGGGTAGTTGAGGGGTGAGACATTGGGCTTTCATGGGGTGTTGTAAGAGGTTGGCATTGGTAGGACTAATGGTGGATCCTTGGTGGTCAATGGTGCTGGTGGCTTGTAAGTGGGCAGTCGATCGCAGTGGTTGTCTTGTGTGTTGGCTTTCCTTCAGATTATTTTTAATTGGAGGACCCATCATTAGGGGTGTTTTTAATTTTTTTTCCCTATTAATATTGATTTTGGTTGACTCACCTTTTGGGGATTATTTCCTTTTGCTTTTTGGGTTGTTTTGTTTCCTTGTGGAGCTGTGTGTTTAATGATTGTTGTAATTTTTAATTTTTTGATTAATAAATGTGTGAGGGACTCTCCAACCCTCCTTTACAAAAATCACAATTAACAAAAAAAATAAAAATAACAATAAACAAAAAAATACCTAAATGAATAAACTAGTGCTACTATCTTAAATACATCTATCTGAAATACAATCAGAGATATAAAAGTCAAGGTTTTTATCTTTGGATATTTCACATATCACATTGATTAATAAATTAATTACCTTCTCTATTTTTTCACTCAATAGTGACAAAAGACATCCATCTAGCTACACCAATGTGTTAGGCTTGAAAAATTCTTTTTGTAGAACAAAAATTCGTCTCTAAACTCCACCATATGGTTGAGATATTATGATTTTTCTATTAACTTCTCCAAGCAAAAGAAAAAACTTGTGACGATCAAATGGACATCAAATTTATGATTTAAATTCCTTTGTGATGGTCCAATAGATGTCAAATTTAAGATCAAACATTAAATTGAACCATTCACTCCATTACAGTCTACCCCACCACTGCCATCATAAAATGCTTATCTACATAATTACCACTTAAAAACTAAAAATTTATTCACCTAACACATTTACTCATATTGAATTATAAAAAAATATTGACTCAAAAATTAATGCACACAGATAAGGATAAATATGTGAAGTGTGGGGTAAAATCAAGCAATAGACAATCTTCATTGACTACAACAGATTTTCAAGGAAGTATTCGTTGGAATAAATGCACACATGAAGGGGATAAGGAAGTTGGAGTTGTTAGAGCATGGCAATGGTAAGATGTATGATAACATGGTAAGCAAGTGGGATCTTGAAATGCAGACAAATAGATGGTATATTTCACATAGAAACAAGCAAGGCTTGAACACAAATACAATCTACAAGATAAACTTTGGTTGTATAAGCCTAGTAAAACTATGGAATGGCTCATTACATCTAATTATGAAGAAATTATAAAAGAGGAAGAAAGATAGAGTAACAATAAAAATTTATTGTAGATTTAAATCTCATAAATCAAAATAATAACAAAATGGAAATGGCCCTACTAAAAATGAACAAACCATAAATAATACTTTGATTATGAAACTTTATTTGATACCATATTAGGTATACTAAAAAAATCAATTTTATTCATAACAAGAGAGATACATATAGACTAGTGATCTCCTAAAAATGAGTCAAAACTTACCACTATGGCTAACTAATACCTATTATGAGGGGTGAGATGTTATCACAACTCATGTACCCTCTCACACATCTAATGTTATTTTAGTACCAAGTAACAAAATACTATTTTCAACACTCACTTAACATAGATTTAGAGATGCAGGGAACTCATACAAGTGTGCCCTCATAGTTTCCAACAAAGTCAAAGGCATCCCTTCCAATTTTTATCTCCTAGTGTTTTGACCCTTTTTGGAAATAAGGGTTGGAAGAATAGCCTAATCAATTAAGTAAAAGACTATTTTATAAGGAGGCTAACTAAATAACTCAAATTCACAATATGTTATGATACAATGATGAATTATACAAATATGATAAATATAAAAAGTAAAATGCCAAAAAATAATTTGATTGCTTAATCACAAAGAGGGAATAATACTTATTTTATTGAATGATGCACAAACATATCTGAGAAGTGTAGGTGTAAAAACAATCAGTATGATGCTCAACTATGATTCACCAGATTCTAGAAATTAGTTCTCTGTCAACCTAGACACTATCATCGAAATAGGGACATTAGCATTGATGATTTTGTCTATAGTGAAGTACAAGTGCTTTTATACAAAATCCACTGGGTTACTTGTTGCCTTACAAATTGTCTATTCAGATCATGTGCATAGATTTTGGATATCAACGTATAACTCAAAACCCTAAGTCCTCTAATTAGGGCATGCCACCTTACAAATATGGGTTAGTGGGATCAAGTGAAGTCAAGCTGACTTCAAGGACCCCTATGTCAATGAGCATTACCTACATGGCCATATACTCTAAAGAGGGCCTTAGATTTAGTTCTCCCCTTATGTGGGCTTGTATGTAACAATGGTGTAATATGTTATAGATGAGTGCATGTAGTGATCTAGCTTGCAACTTGACAAATATTATTTATGGGTTGTTCTTTGAATGCTTCAGACCTATAAGAATATTACTCATATGACTGATATGGAAATAGGGAAGAATAGGGCAATATAACTTACTTGTGCAAAGGATTTAGTAAACTTGATTGGTGCTTGTTTGGTAGTTACTAGATGCCTAAATGATTGGGATTTGTTTTATATTTATACCACACCTTTTGAAAGTATCTCACATGAGGGTTAATTAAGACAAATAAGCCGACCCGTACATATCAAAATATTTTTAAAGTTTGTGAGGTATGAACACTAGCATTATAATAGGACACTAATGTTGATGCTAGTGTCCTGATCTAGATAGTAGTGTCTAGGAGAGTAAGAAAATGTTAAAGATCTATAACTAATAGTGAAGGATATATAATAGGTTTTAAGCATACTATGGGCTATAAATGATCTAAATAATAAAGATATCAAGGTTGGACTATAAGATAAACATTTAGGCATAGTGAGATGGAAAACATGAGCCGTTTGGCTGCAAAGAGGTTGTAAACTGAAGGATTGAGCCATGAATGATATTTTCCAAGTGTACATGACTAGTTTATCATATAAAATAAAGATTTAACATCTACACCTAGTTTTAGAAAGATTAATATAATGAATGTTTATTTGTGTATATTTATTATTTCAGGTTTCATAGAAACTTTTGCATAGATCGAGAGATGTTGGAAACTCATACAAGGGTCAATACAAAAGCTTCAACCAAGCCAAATATATCATTTTCAATTTTTCTTTTCTAGATTTTAATAGATTATGGATTGAAAGGGCACTTATCTACATGCACATCATTTTCAAGTTTTACATGTACATTGGAGTCACTACAGGGGTTTTAAGAGCACAAAAAAATTTATCCACTCTTTGATTGTTTTACTTGGAGATGTATGCACGAACAAACATCAAAGTGTGTCATTATGTAGACACCTAATTTTGGTCTACAAATTTTTAATTAGTCATAAAATTGCTTTATTCTAAGGCACTCGTGTTTTTATCAATTATCGATCTATATTAGGCTCTTATTATCATGTTTTCATTGTGTTTCTTGTTGTTCCCCATCATTTCTCCATTGTTTCCTCTCTCTCTTCCCATTTTTTCCCTAGAATTGTGAGATTTTATTTGAAAAGATATAATGTATGGTATGGGATTGGGCCCTTTTGATCCTTATTTTGGGTCTTTTGTGTTGTGTTACCTTGATTAGTTGGCTTTCCCACTTGTTGTGTATCGACTTGCGTGTCAATAAGATCCTAACTTGAATTCAAGAAGTTTATAAATATATAGAAAAAATTGTATATTTAGATCATGATATGTGTGTGTGTGTGTGTGTGTGTGTGTGTGTGTGTGTGTGTGTGTGTGTGTGTGTGTGTGTGTGTGTGTGTGTGTGTGTGTAAAAAAACAATCAATTAAAGCATTTAAAGTAGAGATTCAAGAGTCTAGAAAGAAATATAATATATTTATTACTACATAAAGCATTCACTCTAGCATGAAATATCATAGAGTAGACATTGCATAATCTCTCTATTTTATATATATATATATATATATATATATATATATATATGAATGTGAAAAAACAATCAATTAAAGCATTTAGAGTAGAAATTCAAGAGTCTAGAAGGAAATATAATATATTTATTACTACATAAAGCATTCACTCTAGCATGAAATATCATAGAGTAGACATTGCATAATATATATATATATATATATATATATATATATATATATATATATATATATATATATATATATACATATATATATATATGAATGTGAAAAAACAATCAATTAAAACATTTAAAGTAGAGATTCAAGAGTCTAGAAGGAAATATAATATATTTATTACTACATAAAGCATTCACTCTAGCATGAAATATTATAGACTAGACATTGCATAATCTCTCTATTAATTATGTGTGTGTGTGTGTGTGTGTGTGTGTGTGTGTGTGTGTGTGTGTGTGTGTGTGTGTGTGTGTGTGTGTGTGTGTGTGTGAAAAAACAATCAATTAAAACATTTAAAGTAGAGATTCAAGAGTCTAGAAGGAAATATAATATATTTATTACTACATAAAGCATTCACTCTAGCATGAAATATCATAGAGTAGACATTGCATAGTCTCTCTATTTTATGTGTGTGTGTGTGTGTGTGTGTGTGTGTGTGTGAAAAAACAATCAATTAAAGCATTTAGAGTATAGATTCAAGAGTCTAGAAGGAAATATAATATCTTTATTACTACATAAAGCATTCACTCTAACATGAAATATCATAGAGTAGACATTGCATAATCTCTCTATTATATATATATTTGAATGTGAAAAAACAATCAATTAAAGCATTTAGAGTAGAGATTCAAGAGTCTAGAAGGAAATATAATATATTTATTACTACATAAAGCATTCACTCTAGCATGAAATATCATAGAGTAGACATTGCATAATCTCTCTATTGTTTCATTGAACATTCATTATACTTGGTGTGTTGCTTTCGAAGTTGTTATCTATTGAGGGACCTGATAAGTAGTTGGTACTTAAAATGTTACTAATCTTGATCAAAGCCCTGAAAACTACTATTTTCCTTATGTATTTACAACATTAGATACCCTATTAAGGTTTTGAAAAAGATATAAATTTTTCAGATATTTGCACAAAATTTAAGAAAAGCGGGCAATATTTTCAGAGCCCTAAACTTGACAAGCATAATTATTAAATTAGTTTTTGCATATTTAATGTTTCCAAAATCGGCATTACAATTCTAAAAATGTATATACTCTTGTGAAAATGTTTAGACAATTCTTGGAACAATATTTGTTAAACCACAATTTTACTGAATTTGTTTTACCTTATTGTTTGACAGAGGTATTATATATCCCTCATGATTGCGTCAAAATTTATGTGAACTCAAATATTCTTCTCAATCCCTCTCTTCTCATTTATTACAACATAATAATTAATCATATAATTACATTTTATATACCATACTGTCCCCTTGACATTTTCATGCTTATGAGTTGCCTCACACTTTCTTAGCTTAGTTTCTTACGTACGTTTCCTTCCCCATTTTTCTTGGTACCCTCCATGAAACGGTGGCATCGACATTACACGTTTTTCGTTGGGGAAACAAAGTCAAAGTCAAAGTCAAGAGTATATGAAAGAGCAAACCCTAACGGAAAGTGCGGGAATTGTAGTATGTAATCAACACCTCATTTAATGACATACAATAAAACATAATGTGAAAATGAAAGAAAGGACATAGGTATCACCGCCACCTAGGGTTTATTATTATTTTATCATAAATAGGTTTTTATATTTAGGAAAAAAGTTGTGAAAAAATATCATAATTAAATTATGCCCAAAAGGCTTAATTTTTAAAAAAATTAAGTGCATTGGGTCGACCCTTCTATCTTTTGTGATCTTTTTTATTGGAAGTTGATTATGTGCACAAATTTCGTCAAAGTTTAAATTTAGTCATTTATACATAGACAAGTGAGGTACGCCTTTTGATAATTTGGTATATGCCTATTACATTGAGTACACATTGGATACGTATGAGGCATATTTTGTTACTCAATGATTCTTTGTTCAATTTGAGGGGTATGACACATCAGAAGGAATTGACTAACCCTATCTACATACACCTGCAAAGCAAACACTTATACATTTCAGTGTTGTAGGATTAGCTCATTTCAGAATATCAAAAGTCAAAGCACACAATTAGGGCAAAAGCAAATAATAATATCAAAAGTATGTTTCACAACTTATAGGTCGTAACCATGATTGTACATTTTAATTAGGATAGTTTGTATGATCATAACAAATGATTAGGTTCCTTCGTACGACCATGGCATTTTCCCTTGATCATATCCAAATTCAATTTACATGTCAAATAATTTCAAAGTCATGTGGGTAAGTCTAGATTGCAATGATAGATTTAGGGGCAACGCCTAAACAAGCTAAGAGTTCCCTATCTCCTTTATGCATATTAATTGAGTATTTTTTTCTTACAATTTTGTGTGTTTTATGATGCCTAATTTGAGATAGGCATTTTTATGCTTAAAATATTATAAAAAAATCTTATTATTAAAAAAAAAAAAAAAAAAAACCCAAATGTAAATATTATTTATAGAAACCAAGATGGCAAAATTTATATGAATGAAAGTGATATACCCTTGAAGACCAAAAGTAAGCAATTACACCAACGAAAGCCTAAAGTTAATCAAAGATCTAACTTAAAATATTATTAGTGGGGTGATGTACATGAACTACCGAGATATCTTATTTTTCATTCTACGTATGTACTATTGACATGCAACCATTCACTACTTCATTTTAATTTAGATAAAACATGAGTATTTAGTAATATTAATCTAAGAGATGTAATGTTTTCATAGTCCATCAAATTAAGTAGAGTGATTTATGAGAAATAACTGCCTTATTCCTAATGATGAATCATGAATGGTGATTCGAAACGCATCGATAAAAAAATACAGTTATTTACTAGAGATCACTCCACTCAATATTAATTTAACTTTTAAGATGAAATATGTCAAAAACATTTTATGGCATGACCTTAATTTAAGTCATCTTTAAGACACTCTGTTACGTCATAAAATAATCGTTCAACAACATTTTAAGTTATGCCATATTTACATTTGTTGTATGACATGTTTACAACACTTGTGAATTATTTTTGATGTTTTGTTTAGGTGTCATAAATATGTCTTAAAACCATCATAAATATAATTTAAATGTGTTTGAAAGGTGATTTAAATGCAATGTTGATGTGACATATATTTGATTAGAATTTTACAAAAATAAAATGGCTTGTTTTATAATTTACCATTAAATTATATAATGGAAGATTGGTTTCCAAGATTCATGTGAAGTTTTAAGCAACATGAAGTAAATATGGTGTCATTGTAGGTTGGTTTTAATTTGATCTCTATGGATTAAACTACATAATTTAATCACTCAAATATCCAACTACTAGGTAAAGTGATAGAGCCATTAGAATTCAATACAAATATATGAATAAACCATTCAAAACAACATTAGAATCCTAAAGCTAAGTGATCTACACCATGATCAAATGGATGAAAGAAAACAAGAAGAGATTAATATTACCTTGACTCAAATTTTTGACACTATGATGTTGCTTAATCAAGGATGTTGATGATGAAGGATTCAATGACTGTAATATCCCCTTCTAAACAGGGAATATAGCAACACAAAAAAATCTGAACCAAGATATAATCGCTGTTGAATAAATTCAGAATAATCACAATAATATAGTCTCTTAATAACAAATTACAGATTGTATCACTTGTCCTTCTAAATTATTACAATTGCAGTCATCTAATATGCATATAAATATGAAATACAGTCTTGAAAACCCTGGCTTTGCAAATCTGGAAGTGCAAATTGAGTTCTGGAAAGTCTCGGCCCTTATGTGTCAACACACAGTCGCCGTCGTCGGTCGATATCTCGCCGACGTCGGTCTCTGCCGGTCGGATTTCTGCCGACGTCGGTCTTCAGTCGACCGATGTCGGTCGCTGAAACCCTCTGTCTGCCGAGGTCGGTTCCTGCACTGATCTGTACGAACCCGTACGGATTCTGTACGGCCGCAAGTTAAGCACAACTTCCCTATTTTCAACCCCTGATCTGAAGATATATGTCTCAAGCACAGTAGATCTCTAGCTGTATAATTTATTGAATCAAAACATAAAGCAATAAATACCTGGAATATCTGTGATAACTTCTAAGTGAAGTTATCTCTCAAACCTGAAATTCTGTGATAACTTCTAGATGAAGCTATCTCTCACTTTGGCAATAGATCAGCTGATATTCCACAGCCTCTTAATTGCACACACTGAAGAGGGAACGTTCTCCAATGCAAATGGAATCCTTGAACCTTAGGCTCAGTCTTCACAGAAGAAATTCTCAAAATCAATATCAATATTCAATAGCATACCTCAATAATGGCCTCCATGTGAAACCCTTATACCCTCAAAAGATATGCTTGCCCTAATTAGGGTTTTCTTAAATTAGCATTAGGGTTTCTAATTTAAAATTAGAGCAAATAATTACTAATTAATAATTAATTATTAATGAGACCAAATAATTAATATTTGATTAAATCAATCAAATATTAATATCTCCCTCAATATACGTCGAATCCTCAAACCGATCGAAGCAGGTGAATCAGGGAGTGATTCCGCATATGACCATACCAAAATAAAGGTGCTCCACTGCATGTCAAATATCCCTAAATAATAGGAGCATCAATCAAACATGTCTGAAAGACCCTGAATGAAAACCAAATGTAGAAATTCTGCGAATCAAAGTCAAGCCAAGCTCCATTATGACCCTCTATCCATCATATTAGCCTACGAAGGTCGCATAATAAGCTAATCATCAAGCCTGTCAATGTCCACGAAAAAGGGGACATGACAATCCGCCCCTCCAGAAATTGCTTGTCCCCAAGCAATCTCGGAACAATGAACTACTCGATCCACCTGGATCCCAAATGTAGTTATGCTCTGCACTGCTGTGAATCAATGCAAGTACCTGTAACATCAACATAAGTAGAACAAAGAGGAACCCATAATCAAATTGGCGAACACAACTCAACCAATCTCTGAAATCACAACTGCCCTGGATGTGTCGATACTGTAGACTATGTACTTGGCAACTACAAATTCCATCTACAAAAGATGGTGCCAATCCATCCCATAACTGATCTCTCTGTAAAGGCGGCACAACCAACTGTACCACACTATCATCTGTATGAGAATAATCAATATGGAGATTCAACTCCACTGGTATTCGAAACTCCTCAGAATCAGGTACTCCCAAATCCTGAATATGAGTGTGAGCCTCAACCACATGGTCCTCATCATCAGCTACAAAAACATACTCATCAGCAATACTCAATGTACTAACCTCTGAGTATACCTCCACACTCTGAATGCAAGCATCAGGCTCATCCTCACTGTCTAACACCTGTGCTGAACTCACCTGAAGACAAAGCTCATCCACAACATCCTCAACTACCCCTACCGGTGAAGATAATGCAGATAAATCATTACCTGAAGATGTGTTAATATCACCCTGTACTGGATCAGCATAACTGTCAAACTCATCATGCAAGTGGCTGCATGTCATAGGGAAAGCACTACGATCCTTGGGCCTATTAATTAAATTCTTTAACCACATGCAAGCTCTAGGTGAGACATTTCTCCCTTTTGTCCAGACATACCATAAATCTTCTGCCAAGAGTTTGGAAATTTTATCCTCCTCCTCAAACAAGATTGTGAACATAATAGAGTGCATTGATGCCAATATATTGCTAGAATGAAACTCATCTAAAATATTCCAAAATATTTTAAACATCATGCGAATTTCACCAATACAACCTACTAACATCATAACGTTTTCAAATCCATACCTTGCAAATGTTTCAAGTAATCTTGCCCTCCTTGAGAAATGAGGGTCTCTAACGTTATCCAACTTTTCGAAGCTTTTTACCATGGCATAAAGTACCTCTCTCATAATCTGATCATCATGAAAATCAAAGCCAGCTATGATCCTCATCATTTCACTAATGCAAGAGAGAGTTGCAAGTCTTACCACCTCATCATGATGTCTCAATAATCGAGGCTTCACCAACGAATCAAACACTGGAAATAATGTTGTTTGCATCTCATAAGTATTTGAATGCTCAACCTTGCCTAAATAAGTGTCCAACTCCTCCAAAATTTTTAGAGTGTCATCTGCTTGCTGAAATGGATGATCTAATTTCTTCTTTGCATTGTGCATGCTTTCTTCCAAATCTTTGACCCCTCTTAGAGCCATACTGATAATCGAATTGAACCTGGAACTACCCAACAGGATGGCAAGACATTAGTTCTGATGTGCCCAACAGGATGGTAGGAATTTAGCTCTGATACCACTGTAATATCCCCTTCTAAACAGGGAATATAGCAACACAAAAAAATCTGAACCAAGATATAATCGCTGTTGAATAAATTCAGAATAATCACAATAATATAGTCTCTTAATAACAAATTACAGATTGTATCACTTGTCCTTCTAAATTATTACAATTGCAGTCATCTAATATGCATATAAATATGAAATACAGTCTTGAAAACCCTGGCTTTGCAAATCTGGAAGTGCAAATTGAGTTCTGGAAAGTCTCGGCCCTTATGTGTCAACACACAGTCGCCGTCGTCGGTCGATATCTCGCCGACGTCGGTCTCTGCCGGTCGGATTTCTGCCGACGTCGGTCTTCAGTCGACCGATGTCGGTCGCTGAAACCCTCTGTCTGTCGAGGTCGGTTCCTGCACTGATCTGTACGAACCCGTACGGATTCTGTACGGCCGCAAGTTAAGCACAACTTCCCTGTTTTCAACCCCTGATCTGAAGATATATGTCTCAAGCACAGTAGATCTCTAGCTGTATAATTTATTGAATCAAAACATAAAGCAATAAATACCTGGAATATCTGTGATAACTTCTATGTGAAGTTATCTCTCAAACCTGAAATTCTGTGATAACTTCTGGATGAAGCTATCTCTCACTTTGGCAATAGATCAGCTGATATTCCATAGCCTCTTAATTGCACACACTGAAGAGAGAACGTTCTCCAATGCAAATGGAATCCTTGAACCCTAGGCTCAGTCTTCACAAAAGAAATTCTCAAAATCAATATCAATATTCAATAGCATACCTCAATAATGGCCTCCATGTGAAACCCTTATACCCTCAAAAGATATGCTTGCCCTAATTAGGGTTTTCTTAAATTAGCATTAGGGTTTCTAATTTAAAATTAGAGCAAATAATTACTAATTAATAATTAATTATTAATGAGACCAAATAATTAATATTTGATTAAATCAATCAAATATTAATATCTCCCTCAATATACGTCGAATCCTCAAACCGATCGAAGCAGGTGAATCAGGGAGTGATTCCGCATATGACCATACCAAAATAAAGGTGCTCTGCTGCATGTCAAATATCCCTAAATAATAGGAGCATCAATCAAACATGTCTGAAAGACCCTGAATGAAAACCAAATGTAGAAATTCTGCGAATCAAAGTCAAGCCAAGCTCCATTATGACCCTCTATCCATCATATTAGCCTATGAAGGTCGCATAATAAGCTAATCATCAAGCCTGTCAATGTCCACGAAAAAGGGGACATGACAATGACTAATTGGACATGAATTTGATATGAGAATGGTAGATGGCTAAATGAACATGAAGGCTTTATGAATTTTTTAGCTATCCTCAATAGAGGAGTGGCCTTGGTTAAATAGAGGAAGGAAGGAAAGATCAATGGTTAAGGTTTAAACTTGGTTGAGGGAGATCAATGGATGTAAATTATCCAAGGAATTTAAAATTCCTTAGAAGGCTCTAGATTTAGAGGCTTCTAGAGAGGAGGGGTTAGAATAGAGAGGATTCTAGAATCTTTTTAGGGATTAATTAAGCTTATGGATAGATTAAATATGGATTAGATGGAGATTAGGGACTAGGGGTGTAGGAGAGCCTAAGCATAGGCTAGTAGGTGGGCCATTGAGAATTTAAAAACTTGAAATAATAGATAAATAAGATTATATTAGGATAATAGAGATTTATAATAGATTAATTGATTGGTGGGGGATGAATAAGGTTAGTGGATAAATAATAATAGAAGGGAGACATTAGATAAATGACTAGGGAAGGGGGATAAACTAGATTAGATAAAATTAGTGTCGATTAATAGTAATATTAGTGACGATAATGTAGGTGAATGAATTTAGGTGCATACATTTTATCCTCTTTGAAAGGTCATTTCGAGTGGGGTAAAGTGGAAGGAGTAATAGTCTTTTAAATAAAAACCATGTTATGGATGAATGTTAGTAGATGATGTTAGTGGATATGATGCCCCCTCGAGGAGACATGCGGGGAAGAATGAGATAGATGACCACTTAAAAAAAGAAAAAATGATGAGTGGGGTATGATGGATAGATAGGGGATTAGATGTGTGATGTTTAGGTAAAAGATGAATTTGAATCAAGTCGTGAGCTATAAATTGATGATGCCCCTGGCAAAGACACATGCATAGGGAATAAAGATGATGGATATCATGATTGTCGACATATCCTAAGGGGGAATCAACCGTAACATGGTGATGATAGGATTAAAAAAGGCCGCAATGTTTAGATGTATCCCAAATAAGGATGCATGCAAGGGAGAGTCATTGGCCAAGATAAGATGATGATTTGATAAGATTGATGATGGGTGTAGCTCAAATATAACTGATCAATATGATGTAGGTGATGATAGAGAAGAAACGATATGATCGAGTGACCAAGGGAGAAAAATTGGGCTATATTACGTCAAATTAATGAGCCACAATATGGTTAATAGTGATGATGCCCCTAAAAAGGACACATGAAAGGGAGTGATAGATGATAATGGTCAAGCTATTCTTGGGCACTGAAAAGTGGCCAAGTATTACTTACATAGTTTGAAAAGACCTCATGCCAATGTAGTTTTGACTAGAGGATAAATGATAATGATTGATTAGAGGATGAATATGATGATGATTAGTGATTATAGGGCAATGTTAGTGATTATAGGATGTTACTCAGATGATGAGATGAGGATAAAATATTGGATGTTACTCAGATGAGTCAAGAGGAATTAGATTAGTGATGAGAGATAAGGATGATGAGACAATTAGATAAATGATGAGGGAGTAGATGATCAATCCATCAAATATGTTATAAGGCTCATCATAGTCTAAGTTATCCAATAAATATATCACTTAAAAGTAGGCCCCATGATATAGCCATGATCAAGAGGGCGTTGTGCCAAAGCGCATGGGTAAGTAGCAAACTCTACATCCTCAGGGGAACTTTTGGTGTCCTCATAACATCTTTATTCATTGCCCAATAGACATGATGCAGACAAAACATAAGACAAACAACATATATAAAATACATGAAAATAAGACAAACAAAACAAATAAGTAACACACACAAGTATCTACATGCAGTGTCCCAATGTCTTATCTAATGATGGGATGAGTGACTAGGTGAGGGTTGGATGAACATGACATGGTTATATATAATCTTGACATATTTCATTGAACAAGCATTTAACTTTTTTTTATTTAATTAAATGTAGAGCCATCTAAATCGACAGGTGGTGCATTATCTACATTATAAGAGTTGCTATTGATTATATGACTTCTATAACCATTGAGATGACACCTACTTCAATCATTTATTGGGTGATTAAAACAGTTTAGTAGAAATCATATATTTTATTGACAGACGTGTACGTCTCTATTTCTCAAACAAAAAAGAAAAGACAAATTAACCCAATACAAAAATATGTATACAAAAACTTTTAAAAAAAAAAAAAAAAAACAAATAACTAAATGACCAAAATCCACATGATAAATTAGATAACATAAGAAACCAAAAACATCAATTTCCAAACAAAATTATATCCTCTCCAACATTTCTTACACGATTTAAGACAACTACTAATTACATACCATCCTTCGACATTTTCAATGCTTATGAGTTGCCTCACACTTTCTTAGCTTAGTTACGTACGTTTCCTTTCCCATTTTTCTTGGTACCCTCCATGAAACGGTGGCATCGACATTACGCGTTTTCCGTTTGGGAAACAAAGTCAAAGTCAAAGTCAAGAGTATATGAAAGAGCAAACCCTAACGGAAAGTGCGGGAATTGTAGTATGTAATCAACACCTCATTTAATGACATACAATAAAACATAATGTGAAAATGAAAGAAAGGACATAGGTGTCACAGCCACCTAGGGTTTATTATTATTTTATTATAAATAGTTAGTCATATTTAGTAAAAAATGTTATGAAAAAAATATATCATAATTAAATTACGCTCAAAAGGCTTTGCTCATCATTACCTTATATGTTTTAGGGTCCAAATTTTGTATTATTGAATTGTTATGGTAATTCTTTTTATTTTTTTATTTTTTATATATCGTGTGCAACTTTTATTTATATTTTGTATTTAATTATATTTTGTATTAGGAACATTTATATAGTTGTGATATTTTGTAAGATTGTTTATATGGTTTTAATATGTTTACTTAGTTTTCTTTTAAAATTAGGTGGAGTGGTTTGATCTTTCCACCTTTTGCGCTCTTCTTTGTTGGAAGTTGATTATGTGTACAAATCTTGTCAAAGTTCAAATTTAATTATTTATACGTGGATAAGTGAAGTATGTCATTTGATAATTTGGTATATGCCTATTACGTTGAGTACATAATGAATACAAGCATATTTTGTTATTTTGTTACTCAATGATTCTTTGTTCAGTTTGAGGGGTATGACACATCGAAAGGAATTAACTAACCTTATCTACATACACCTGCAAAGCAAACCCTTATACATTTCAGTGTTGTAAGATTAGCTCATTTTAGAATATCAAAAGTTAAAGCACACAATTAGGGCAAAAGCAAATAACAATATCAAAAGTATGTTTCACAATTTATAGGTCCTAACCATAATTGTACATTTTGATTAGGACAGTTTGTATGATCATAATAGATGATTAGGTTCCTTTGTACAACAATAGCATTTTTCCTTGATCAATTAATTTGCATAGTTTGTAGATTCCCTATCTCCTTTGTGTAGATTAATTAAGTATTTGTTTTTATAATTTTATGTGATTTTATGATTCTTAATTTGAGTAGGCATATTTTATGCTAAAAGTATTATAAAAAAAATTATAAGGAATATATATATATATATATATATATATATAGAGAGAGAGAGAGAGAGAGAGAGAGAATCCAAGATGGCAAAATTTATATGAATGAAAGTGATATACCCTTAAAGACCAAAAGTAAGCAAGTACACCATTGAAAGCCTAAAGTTAATCAAAGATCCAACTTAATATGTTATCAATGGGGTGAGGTACACAAAGTACCAAGATATCTCTTACTTCTTTCCACATATGTACCATTGGCATGAAACCATACACTACTATATTTTTGCATTTTAATTTAGATTTAACACAAGTATTAAGTAATATTATTCTAAGAGATTTAATGTTTTTACAGTCTATCAAATTGAGTAGAGTGATTTCTGGGGAATAACTGTCTTATTTTATATGATGAATCATAAATAGTGATTTGAAATGTGTTGATAAAAAAAATACACACAATTATTTCCTATAGATCAGTCTACTCAATATTAATCTAACTTTTAAGATGATTTTTGTCAATTTTTTTAAGAGTCACGACCTTAATTTAAGTCACCTTTAAGACACTCTGTTACGTCATAAAATAATTGTTCAACAACATTTTAATTTATGCCATATTTACATTTCTCATATGACATGTTTACAACACTTTTTTTTTATGTTTTATTTAGGTGTCATAAATGTGTCTTAACACAATCATAGTTATAATTTAATTGTGTTTGAAAGGTGACTTAAATGCAATGTTAATGTGACATAATTTTGATCAAAATTTTATAAAAACAAAATGGCTTGTTTAATAATTTACCTCTAAATTATATAATGGAAGATCAGTTTCCAAGATTCATGTGAAGTTTTAAACAACATGAAGTAAATATGGTGTCATTGTAGGTCAATTTTCATTATTGTAGGCAAGTTTTTCATAGGCACCATGTGATCTATGATGGCTTGAAATAGATTTTCGTATCGCGTACTAGAATGGAATCATTACATTCTACAGAGTTCTACCAAAAGTAACATTTTCCAATTCACCTCTAGATGTTAACACGATTTGAATTGTAGGTGCTCATAATGCTCTCTAGGAATTGATTCCTAAACACTTCCACTTGCACTGAATTTCACCTATATGTAATACCTCTCCACCTCTCCCTCACCATGTTTTTATGCACTCCTCCATTCATGCCAATAGATCACCTTGCAAGTCATAGAAATAATAGGTGGTTATCTAAATAAATATTCAACCAAGTCTTGGCAACAAGAAGATCAATTCACCTTTTTCATGGTGCTACATGCATGATATGCAAAATGCCTCAAATGGATGTGGACTCTTGGAATGCAATGATTATGAGATATACACAAAAAGGGTTTGTTGAAATGGCTTTGGAAAATTTTAATCAAATAAGATGAATGTAGAGAGCAAAGAATATACTCAAAAAATAAATATAAATTGCACATGCACCAAATATATGATCATGAGGCATTGAAATTGTTTCACTAAATGTAACAAACAATGAGCATATTCTCAGTATGTGTGAAATAAAGATATCTAGAATATGGTGTGTATATCCAACATACTAGAGAGGGATGCTTTTAGATGTATTTGCAAGTGCCCACACCTTATTACACTACCACCATGTAGCCTTTTTATCGACCTTCCATTTCAAATTTACTCCCTTTCCAAATCTATGTCTGATAATTAAACCTTATCAACAATTGAGAATAATTTTTTATTGATCCTTGTCAAGAATAAAAGCAAAAAAATAATAGAGAAACCATATTTTTTTCATCTTCTTTTATATTTTTAAAATTAGAATTAAGAGCATAGAAGGTTGAACATGTCTCATAACTGTAAGATACCTTTAAGACATTTATGATACCTTTACAACACATTTATGAAACTCTTGTGACATAAAAAACAATGGAATACTTACATTTCATTTACGACAACCAAATGTTTCTAAGAAATTTAAGTCACAATTATGACTTGCACATACCTATTGTCATAAGATTGGCATAAATCTTACTTAAAGCCATGTCTTAGGTTTGACTTAAACATAAGAAATGTCTTAGTGATTTGAACAACCTTATATGTAAAGTGAACATATGTTAGTAATAGTATGTAATTTTTTTGTGGAGCGACAAATCTTGGCAGCAATAAAGATGAGAAATTGGTGATGTTCATCCTACTTAAGGAAAGTCCATGACTAAATTTGTAATTTGTTTCCACAACTACTACATGCCCCCAAAAATATCATCCATAACATGGTCAATTGTGGTAAGACATCAACCCTTTTGCATATGATGGGTAGTGATACCTTCATTCACTAGTTCAAATATTTGAGAGACCCGATGAAAGTGGTGTGACGTACAACAACAGTACCCCGTTTGAGTTATTTCCAAGTGATTATCGACGTAGAGCACAAAAATTCAATGATATTATGAAGTGTAAAACCCATCATCATTCTAAACTCCCATATTTGAAGTGAATGGAATACAAGAATAATACAGATGCCCATAAAAAATTAGGAAAGACTCACGCAAATGATGTTGACTTGAAGAGGATGTCATTGAATATGATTGCATCATGCCACTCACATCCAAAATGCACATATTTTTACACTATCGATCGACAAGGAACAAAATCAATACCTTATTCTAAATGCATGGTCACAAAAGACACAAAATCAAAGAAAAATTCAAATAAATATCCAATTCTCTCAGTACGTATTTATAACCATGAGTTTTTTTAGACATTATCATCAAAAATTAAAACCTAATAATTAAAAATAAAGACTAAATTTAATAGTCAACCCTTTTTATCATGTAAAATTTTGATGAAAATTATCTACTCAACATTCTTTTCTTTTATATATTATTTATAGTAAAAAAATATTTATATATATCCAAAATTTCACTTTACATTAAATATGATTTTAAAAATATATAATAATATTTTATATAAAAAAAAAAAACCATCAAATTTAGTCTTTTATTATAAGATATTATCCAAACTAAATTGGATAACAAAGCTTACATATCAATCAACAAACTTCCTCTATTGTCATGTAAAATTTATCTTGATCTTGTAGTATTCCATTTTCACATTTTTAAATAGAGTTGGTAATGTATTATTCATAATCATATCATTGTGCATTCTCCTCTTTGTTTACTTTGACATTAAGCAAAAGACCCATTTCTTCTACTTTACTTTTGCACGCTTCATATAAAGTAATATACATTTATTGAAAGGAGAAAAGTTTAAGCATAAAAGTAAATGATGTATGACAGCCATGTGCTATTTAATTCAAGAGTATTATTAATGAGAAGATGATAGTAAATTTTGAAGGAGATTGTAAAACTTTTCATTACATGGTGTAAAGTGTTTTCTAATCATTTTTTAAGATATAAATTTTTAAAAATATTAGTAAATAAAGAATGAAGTTAAGATTGTACTTCATCTAAATTTAAATCAAAAAGTATTTTATGTATTTAATTGATACAAATATAAGTTTCAATATATATGTGTGTTATTTAATTCTTTTTAAAAAGGTTTAGAAATGAAAAATTATATTCTAATTGGTAATTGGGATAATGTACTTTTTTTTATTAGTAAAATATCTCTTAATTTTTGTAACACAATTTAAATGGTTAAAGGTAAAGGCATAGAGAATGCGATAGGACTATAGTCGTTCATTTTTTTCTCTCTTCTTCAATAAACATTTTTCACTTGTAGGTGGTCATGGAAAGTTAAGGTTGTTGAGAAATCCCTATGTATATAAATTCTTTCATTTAACTTTAGCAATCTCTTTATAAAGGTAGTATTTTAGTAATAAAAATGAAAAAGATGAAGAAGAGAAAAGGGGTGGGAGCTTATATATTATGGATTTGATTAATGGCAATGGATAGGTGATAAGTCCGACAATCCTTCTCTTTTTTTTATTAGTTTGATGGAGCCTAAAAAAGTATTTTTTGACTCGATTAAATTTATTGTTGAGTGTGCCTTTAAAACATTTCAAATCATTTTTTTTTTAAAATTATTTTATGAGAATTTTGATATTTTTTTTTAGTAATAATACTCTCTAAGCTTCAAATTTAATATAAAATTAAATTTCATGATGTGATTCCTTTCTATCTACTTTTTCAATTGAATATATTTTTACATATTTACTTAAGAAATATAAATTATATTAGTATGAGAGTTGTAATTTATATAATAACTCTCCAATAAAATTGATATTCTAAATATATACAATAATATTTAGAATGAAATAAAAACCACTTCACTATAAAACTGGGGACACTACATCAAATAAAACACATATTTTCAATACTTATCCAAATTTAATTTAATTAAATAAATATCAAATATCTTTATACAATATTAAGAAAATATATGATCTAAATTCCGTTATTTCAACCACTCAAACAAAACTTATAAAAGTTATTAATATATATATATGTGTGTGTGTGTGTGTGTGTGTTTTTAGAATTATGTTTGAATTGTTCAACATTTCACGCATGAAAATGCATATTATAGCATTTAAGATTCTTTTGCTATTTGTTTCCATTTTAGATTTGGCTTTTGTGATCTCTTGGGTTGAGTATGTCTCTTTCCTCTAAAAGGGTAAAGGGGTAATAGTCTTCTAAACAATCCTAAATTTCAAGGGAATGTTTTTAAATGAATTTATTTTTTCATGTATGTAAAATTTTCGACAATTTTTCAATACCATATTAAAAAATTAGATGAATAATAGAAAATTATTTTTAATTATGTAAAGAAATAATTTTAATATGAAAATTTAAGGATGTTTCCCAAGGCTAAAAACTCTAAAAACTTAAAAATAATCAAATGAATAATATAAGTATATAATTAGATGGCAAAAGGTATGGTGGCCCTTGAAGAAGTTATAACCTAGTCAAAGGTCAAGCAAAAACAACCATCTTGGGGTGTTAGGATTGTGGAGCTAAAAGCTTCACTGATGCAGATACAGAGGAGGTTGCAGGAGAGTTGCTGAGTGCCAGAGACACCGGCGTCGGTCAGGCCAACCGACGTCGGCAGGAAAGGGCAGGAAAGACAACCGGCGTCGGTCAGAGATCGGCTGGCGTCGGCGACCCCCAGGCGGACAGGGACCGACGTCGGTCGCCTGTGTAGTTCGACTGCGAGCTATCTACGGGCAGTTAGCTAACGAACGAAGAGTTTGCATGATGAGTGCTAATTTTAGACTCATAGCTGCGGATCTAATTATTGTAATTAGATGTCTAATCATTGTTTGGATGAGATCTATATAATAGACTCATGGTTGTATTGTAAAAGTGTGCTAGGGAGTAAGAGAGCATAATTATAAGCTCCTTCTGTGTGTGAGGTAGAGCAATGGTGCGTTCCTCCTAGTGCCACAGTACCAGGTGTGTTGGTGCTAGATTGGAGAGCCAGCTGGGTTCTTCAGGAGTGTAAGATCTTGGTCACAGTTGCATGGCCTATATAGGAGATCTACATGATAAGTAAGATCGTTGATCTGCAGGTGTATGTGTATGCAAGGTCGAGGTTCACAGGTGAATAGAACCATTGTTTGATTTGCAGGTGTGCAAGGTCATACAGACAGCAACACAACAGGGAGCAGTATCAGGCAGGATCTACTTGGAGTACAGGGGTGTACTCGGATAGAACAAGAGGAAGGCAAGGAAGTTCCTTCCATAAGTATGGTCTGTTGAATTGCAGGTTGTTGCAGATTCATGGGAGATCTACTTGAAGTACCTTGAGTACTTGTGGAGCACGTGGAGTGCTTGTGGAGTGCGTGGAGCACTTGTGTTATGCGTGGAGCATGAGAGGTGAACACCAACTCTGTATTTGAGTTGGGTGTTGGGACCGGTGAGAGGGAGAGCTTTGGGGAGAAGAATTACTGTTCACTTGAGGTGTGGGAAACCTCTGTAAGGTGGTGGAGAAGATGTGGCATATTCTCTATTGTATTCTTTTCTGTATAAAGTGTTAATACAAGTTGTGTATTGTCTCTCATATGCTGTGTTATTCTGAATTCTAGTTACTTGGTGAATCTGGTTATTTCCGCATATTAAGTTGCTTGAAGTTTGGTAATCAATTGTATGTTTCCGGTTTTGCATCCTGACAAGTGGGATCAGAGCATGTTTGTTGTTCTAGATTCCTGACAAGTGGTATCAGAGCCTTGGTTGTAGGTTCTTAGCTCGATACCAACAAGTGGTATCAGAGCTAAGGTTGCAGGAAGCAGGTTGTGTTTTTGATTACAGGGCACTCTCAGGGTTTTCTGATTGAGTGGGAGTAGAGCAACGGCAGATCAAAGTAAGCTAAGAATGGAGGAGTTGAAAAGCACAGACGATTACTCACGGTCTGATGGAAAGAAAGAGCAGGTAAAAGAAGATTGTTGGTTGGTAACAGATCAGCATGAAGAAACTGAAGACACAGATGTAGCAGGTGTTGTTGCACAGGATGTGTTTGCAGGTTTCTTGGATAAAGTTGAATCTTGGATAAAAGATTCGGTTGCCTCTTTCCATGCAGCCCCAAGTAGAGGAGCTGGTAAGCCTTGCCAAAGAATTGGCAAAGGGGAAGTGAAGCTGAAATTGCAGGCGGCCAACACACAGGTGTTGATGAAGGTCATGCAGGTCCCAGGTTTGGAGATATGGCTAATTTCTTCAGAAAGATTGGGTGATGAGAGATGCACAAGAACTCTCACAGCGGTAGCACTTGAATTAGCTGGTGGTAAGAAAACAGGTATCCTTTATCTACTTGTTTATATTACTGATTCTTCTTCTGTTGCGGAGACGTGGCTTCGTAGGCTTGGTCACATGAGCAGGAAGGAGATGCATGTTCTTAAGCGGAAGACAGATATATTTGATAGGCTTAAGAACTGGAAAGCCTTGGTGTTCTTGGAGGAGATGGCGGACAGAGTTCAGTGGATGAGGCTGGATACATCTGAGCAGGGCAGTTTGGACATGGAGATTGATCCAAAGGAGCTCGCGGGTAAAAAGTCATCACTCACAGGCGAACACAGGTACCGGCGTCGGTCAAGAGGAACCGGCGTCGAACAGACAGGTGCCGATGTCGGTCATGTGCAGACCGAAGCCGGCAGTGTCGGGCAGGGTAAGACCGATGTCGGTCATGGGACTGACGTCGGCAGTATGTAAGACCGATGTCGGTCAGGAGGACCGACGTCGGCAGCAGGGACACCAGCGCAGGCAGGTTGGTAGTCAGGTACAGACGCATGAGAACCGACGTCGGTCGGATGCAGACTGTGGAGTGACCGAGGTCGGTCACTGTAACGAATTTTGGGTGGACAGCAAGCTGTCAAGGAGTCTCAAACACCCATACGGAGGACTGAAGGCGTAAGTAGGCCCTCAAATTCGTTGTTCCTCTTCTTCATACTTGTTGCTGATTGTATAGCAGGAAGGATCCAGGAAACAGGTGTGAGCTTGGCAGGTTTATGATGCAGAACCAGACGGGTGTCTTGGTAGGTTTGCCAGCTGGATAAAAGCACAGAGACGAATGGATGCCTTAGTAGAAGAATAGAGAGAACGGATACGTGAGACGGAAGATCAGGTATATGGTCTTGTGGAGCTGCAGGACAGTGGTACAGGGTTTGACAGGTGGAGGACGAAGCATGGCTTCAGTCAATGTCAGGGTAACTACTGTGGTTTTGTCTTACCAGGGGGATGATGAGTCATGACATCATTCTGTTGCTGTATGTGGATAGTATGCTAGCTAGCAGGAGTGTACATACAGGGTTTTGCTGAGCTAAGGGTAAGGTTAGTTCAGTGGCATGTCATGAGGAGTTTGGAGCAGCGGAATTCTTTGACATGGGAGGCATGGAGATCACTGGTTAATTTTGTCTCGAGTGGGAGCTGATGTGAATCAGGTGTTGGCGAGGTTCGGGATACAGAACCGGAGCACACTAAGGGCTGGACAGGTACAGTGTCCGAAATCACATGAGGTCTGGTATAGACCTGAATATTCCCATGCAGTGGGAGCTGTCAGAGTTAGGAGCCAATTCGGGGAAGTGGGTTCTCAGGTTTTCTGAGAGGGACCGGCAGCAGGGGTTGCTATGCAGGGTCAGGACTTCACTACAGGTGTTGTAGGTTCGGATGTGGCAGGGTACTCGGATGGTACATCACAGGTTGTGTGGTGTGTTGTCTTCAGGTGGGAGCTTGAAGAGGGATACAAACCAGGAAACAGATTAGACGGAGTACAAGTACAGGTACAGTGCAGCTGTTTATCTCCAAGTGGGAGATTGTTAGGATTGTGGAGCTAAAAGCTTCACTGATGCAGATACAGAGGAGGTTGCAGGAGAGTTGCTGAGTGCAAGAGACACCGGCGTCGGTCAGGCCAACCGACGTCGGCAGGAAAGGGCAGGAAAGACAACCGGCGTCGGTCAGAGATCGGCCGGCGTCGGCGACCCCCAGGCGGACAGGGACCGACGTCGGTCGCCTGTGTAGTTCGACTGCGAGCTATCTACGGGCAGTTAGCTAACGAACGAAGAGTTTGCATGATGAGTGCTAATTTTAGACTCATAGCTGCGGATCTAATTATTGTAATTAGATGTCTAATCATTGTTTGGATGAGATCTATATAATAGACTCATGGTTGTATTGTAAAAGTGTGTTAGGGAGTAAGAGAGCATAATTATAAGCTCCTTCTGTGTGTGAGGTAGAGCAATGGTGCGTTCCTCCTAGTGCCACAGTACCAGGTGTGTTGGTGCTAGATTGGAGAGCCAGCTGGGTTCTTCAGGAGTGTAAGATCTTGGTCACAGTTGCATGGCCTATATAGGAGATCTACATGATAAGTAAGATCGTTGATCTGCAGGTGTATGTGTATGCAAGGTCGAGGTTCACAGGTGAATAGAACCATTGTTTGATTTGCAGGTGTGCAAGGTCATACAGACATCAACACAACAGGGAGCAGTATCAGGCAGGATCTACTTGGAGTACAGGGGTGTACTCAGATAGAACAAGAGGAAGGCAAGGAAGTTCCTTCCATAAGTATGGTCTATTGAATTGCAGGTTGTTGCAGATTCATGGGAGATCTACTTGAAGTACCTTGAGTACTTGTGGAGCACGTGGAGTGCTTGTGGAGTGCGTGGAGCACTTGTGTTATGCGTGGAGCATGAGAGGTGAACACCAACTCTGTATTTGAGTTGGGTGTTGGGACCGGTGAGAGGGAGAGCTTTGGGGAGAAGAATTACTGTTCACTTGAGGTGTGGGAAACCTCTGTAAGGTGGTGGAGAAGATGTGGCATATTCTCTATTGTATTCTTTTCTGTATAAAGTGTTAATACAAGTTGTGTATTGTCTCTCATATGCTGTGTTATTCTGAATTCTAGTTACTTGGTGAATCTGGTTATTTCCGCATATTAAGTTGCTTGAAGTTTGGTAATCAATTGTATGTTTCCGGTTTTGCATCCTGACAAGTGGGATCAGAGCATGTTTGTTGTTCTAGATTCCTGACATGGGGCAATCTACAAAGGGAACTCAAGGTAGGGTAGTTGTTGAAGTAAGAAAATATGACAATAAAAGTTGAAGACAGAATTTCTACATGCTCAATTGGATGGAACCACAGAGCCAGTAGGAGTGTGCGAAGAGCAATGACTAGATACTTGTGGTTAGGACACACCTTTTACTCTTGTGTTGGTTAAATATATTACAGTTTGTGATTTTTTTAAAGCAAGTGTAGTGATGGCAGGTCTAGTCTCAAGGATTTGAGGTAATGTATGGTTACATGAGCTGGATAAAAATATAAAACTAAAAGGAGCAGGCAAGATGTTACAATTTTTAAAGGTGAAACCAAGGTTGGAAATGCTGTGAATGGTGGATATTTAGGGGTGGATGGGAGGGTAGAGAGTCTAGTGAGGGTTTCACAAAATAAAAACCAAGTTTTTTTGGAATGCCAAAATAGTGCAAACCGGTTCCACTCCTATGGCAACTTTTTAACCGCTAATATTGTTCATTAAAACCTTGAGCTTGTGCCACAATTGGTTCCTAGGTGTGCCCTTCCCATTTTTAAGGTTAACAAAGGCAATGAGGATAAGGTTGTGTCAGAGGTAATTATGGAGGAGAAGTTGAACTTTGAAGGGATAGATCAGTTGGACTTTGAGTTAGCTTTCTTGGGAGATGTCTCTTTGATATTCTCTACTGTCCCCTATTTAGAGATTGGGCATGAGGATATTCTTTTCATCAACAAAGAGTTTGGGTGCAGAACCATCATTTAAAAATGTATGGCAAAACACCACTCCTAGGAAGAGCTCTTTTACTGGTCAAAAGTTGTCTAGCCTAGCCTTTCAAAAGTCTGCGTTTCCCTGTTATTGAATGGTTTATCCTTATTCCTTTTCCAATTGGCAGAGGAGAGGATTTATGTGTGGGACAATGGTTTTTGGTCTTTTGAAAAGCATGGTATGTTTATGTGCCCTTGGAATCCATTTCTTGACCCAAAATATATTGTGATATCAAAATCTCTAATCTGAGTCAAATTATATAATCTTCCTTTGGATTTGAGAGACACGGGGCTGCTCCAATGGTTGGTTAAAAAGATTGGGGTTTTTTTTAGAATTGATAAAGACACAATGGCCCAACAATAGTTTGTAAGGGTTTATATCATGGTATACTTCTAAAAACCATTCCACCATTTTGTCTTAATTCGCTCTTCTCATGGCTCTTGGATGTAGTTTGTCAACTATGAAAAGTGAGCAATATTTTTAGAACCCTAAACTTGATGAACATAGTTATCAAATTAGTTTTTGTATATTTGACATTTCCAAAGTTGACATCACAGTTATGAGAATGTATCTACTCTTTCAAAAGTGTTTAGATGGTTCTTGGAACAGTATTTGTTAAGCCATAATTTTACTGAGTTTGCTTTGCCTTATTATTTATCCCTCCACTATATTGTATATCCATGATGACTGCATGTAAATTTACACAAACTCAAATATTGTTCTTAATACCTTTCTTATCATTTATTACAACATAATAATTAATTATATAATTACATCAGAGGCATTTCTATTGGCATGAAGCTAGTTTAGATTCATCCATAGATTTAAATTGATAGCATTCCTGTCAGTGTAAATAGTTGTCAGTGTCATTCCTATCGTATATGTCATTGTGATATCAGTGACTGTCATATCTGCCACATCTTCTATGTTTACACCTTCCGCATTTTAATCTATATAAAGGCATCATAAAACCAACCATAGATCTAGTTGAGATGCAAAAGTAAGGAAAACATAATGCCAAGGAGATGCCACATAATGATTTTTTGTTGTAGCTTTCTCTGTATGAAAACATGAAATACAACAAAACCTATATGAGCAACAACAACATCAAAGCCATTTATCTCTCTAATGCTCTTCACACCAAAAATCACGTTTGGAAATAACACACACAGAAAGATCAATGGTACCATGAGGCTTCTTGTTGATTATCTTCAAATGATAACACAGGCAATGTAAACCATCAGGTGCTCCATATCTATTTATAATCTTTGAGAAGGGCGCTTTAGCCCATACCATAGCCTTCTCTCCAAAGGTCATCTTGAAATACATTTTTATTTTGATGGTATATCCTCTGGTATGGGCCAATCCCTTACTAAGACAGAGCTACAAATTATCATTCCAGACAGGGTTGGTGCCCCCATCTGTGTTGATGTGCGTAGATTTAGTAGAGTTAACATCATCACCAGTACATGCAACAACATAGGTGTGCATTCTTATTCCCAACTTTCTTAGATTTTATAGATCATCAATGGATATTACTGTTATCTCCACTGTTGATGCATCCATACATAAAAATATGTGTATACAAAAAGAAGTAACTAACTTGAGAAATTAATGAGTTCTAATGCAAGACTATTAATTTACTGAGAAAACTATGTAACAAACTATTCACTTGATCTTTTCTGCATTTTGGAGAAATATATTACGAAAGCTTTCAAGGCCCTAAAAAATATGAAGCCTTTGCCATGTACAGGCACACTTTTCTTGACAGATTGTGGGGATGTCAGAGCAAAATCTAGTATTAAAGGTGATAAGTGTAAATTTGGTTCTAAAGAAGGGCTTTCCTAATGGACAAGTTCATAAAATGCAAATTATTGATTGTGTAGTTGGTGATGGCATTGGCATCATTGTATTTATGGCCATAAATGTACAAGGTACCTAAATTACCCTAATTAGTTTGTTCTTGTCACCAATTGCCCGACAATCTTTCTCCTTTTCACATTTGGTTATGTTAATTGTCCTACAATATTTTCCTTTTCAAAATTTAGTAAAATATTAAACTTTTCCAAATAGTTGTGTTTACATAGCCAAATTGGATTGGCTCATCCAAATACTCAGATGGGTTTTATACCATCTAACCTAGTAGTTCTTTATTGGTTAGATTTCTAGAAAAGATAAATGTTTCAATTTTTAAATATATTTATTTTCTTTCATATATTTTAAAGGTTAGAGGGTGAGATATTTACTTCTTGTACAACCTTTTCTTGCATCAAAATTTTGGTCTTTCCAAAGCAACATTTGGGGTGGGAAAGGTTATAATTTATTAAACTCTTAAAGTCCTAAAGTGGATCTTGTAGTTACCATTAATTTATGATTTCAATATATTAACACCTAGAGTAATCACAACACTTTAAGACCGTATGGAAACACAATGATCAAACCCCTAGAAGAAAAGGCAAGGCCATACAAAACATATTTGACATTTTCTATTGTTGATGGTGGACGAGGATGTCATGAGAGCCGATTTGATTCTCGTGGAGTTGCACATTGCATGTGCAACTAGAATGAACAATGTAATGCCATTGATCCTAGGACAAGACATTTAGATCCCATAGTCTGTCTTGTAGATTCAATTCATCCATGATAGTGATATATTGACACCAAAAGCAATTACATCATGCTTAAGAATATACAACAACTCCATATGCAGACCCCAAAAAGAAAGGGCAAAGCCATGCAAAACATTCAAAATGGTGAAAGATTCTAAGGTAAGATAAGCGATGATGACGATGAGCAATGACAAGGCTTTCCAATGATAGTGTCCACTAAGGGGCCCATGTCGAACATGAGACCCATATTCATGACATCTTTTGGAATTACATGACCTTCACTCATTGCAAAGAAGATTATAGTTTAACAAATGGATATTAATAAAAGTGAAACTATCAACGGGTGGAAGAGTAAATTTTCTCACCATAAGAATGACCCAACACACCACCCAATAGAGTCATGCATATTTTCTAAATGTTTTATTCTTCAAGTGGAATATGTGCAACTGAAATCAACGATGCAATGTTTACTAATATGGGGACAAGACAATGAGGTCCCAAAGTCTAACTTGTTGCTTCCATTCATCCATATTTCTAATATATTGCCATCTAAAAAGAAAACATTATAGTATTATAATATATAATATATAATATTTATATAATAATTAACTTTTAATATATAAAATATTATACTAATTTGCCATTCCTTCTCACCATCATCATCCAACTCACCTTGAAATATTTCACCACTTTTTTGCTCTATAAGAATGTATTTGGATGTCAAAATAAGTTTGTGTAAAGTAATTGTGCGGGATGACCAATTGGGATTTGAATCACTATGCAATACTTTAGTCTACAATTGTTTGCATTCTTCATCGAAAGAGATAGTGTTGATTTCGATTAAGGGACATCTATATTGGTTGGTTGAAGAGACAAACATGTTGGAGTTGGGTCAACTGTGGGTGATCGGGTTTTATCTTGGTGATTGTAATGGAGAATTTTTTTTGTTACAATGATGAAAATATTAGAAGCAACCAAGAACAATTAGGAATCTTGAGTTTCAGATTTGGATAAAAATTTGAAGTGGACATGGGTACATACAATCAATATCAAGATTGAAGTTATAAATGCTCTGACCATTTATGATTTTTTTTTTTCGACCATCCGTTGGGGTGATCAACACAGTGTGATGTGGTTGACAAAAAAATGTTTCCATACTGTATTTAGGCATGATCTATGCCAACAATCATCAACATTCCAATTTCAAACCTTCGTACGAATTGTGTTAGCAAACATTGGTGGCGATTTGACCCTAAGGCCAACAAACTATAAAAAAATGGCAATGCTTGTGGTCCTTGTGGTAATTTTCCCTTTCTTCCAATCAGCAAATAAAGAGAAGTTTACACTACTGTTATGAATATAATGGCTTCTATTAGTGTTACTAAGAATCAGAATAGGAAAAGTTTAGAAATATTTGTATATGTATTTATTTGCATATGGAATCATGCATACGATTCACTTATATAATCTTGACATATTTCATTGAACAAGCATTTAACTTTTTTTTATTTAATTAAATGTAGAGCCATCTAAATCGACAGGTGGTGCATTATCTACATTATAAGAGTTGCTATTGATTATATGACTTCTATAACCATTGAGATGACACCTACTTCCATCATTTATTGGGTGATTAAAACAGTTTAGTAGAAATCATATATTTTATTGACAGGCGTGTACGTCTCTATTTCTCAAACAAGAAAGAAAAGACAAATTAACCCAATACAAAAATATGTATACAAAAACTTCCCAAAACAAAAAAAAAAAAAAACAAATAACTAAATGACCAAAATCCACATGATAAATTAGATAACATAAGAAACCAAAAACATCAATTTCCAAACAAAATTATATCCTCTCCAACATTTCTTACACGATTTAAGACAACTACTAATTACATACCAACCTTTGACATTTTCAATGCTTATGAGTTGCCTCACACTTTCTTAGCTTAGTTTCTTACGTACGTTTCCTCCCCATTTTTCTTGGTACCCTCCATGAAACGGTGGCATCGACATTACGCGTTTTCCGTTGGGGAAACAAAGTCAAAGTCAAAGTCAAGAGTATATGAAAGAGCAATCCCTAACGGAAAGTGCGGGAATTGTAGTATGTAATCAACACCTCGTTTAATGACATACAATAAAACATAATGTGAAAATGAAAGAAAGGACATAGGTATCACCGCCACCTAGGGTTTATTATTATTTTATCATAAATAGGTTTTTATGTTTAGGAAAAAAGTTATGAAAAAATATCATAATTAAATTATGCCCAAAAGGCTTTGTTAATCATTACCTTGTATGTTTTATGTATATTGCTTCAAATTTTGTGTTATTGACTTGTTATGGCAATTTTTTTAATTTTATTTTTATTTTTTTATATATTATTTTACAAATTTTATCTATATTTTATATTTAATTATGTTTCGTATTGGGAACCTCTGTATAGTTATAATACTTCTCAAAATTGTTTATATGGATCTAACATGTTTACTTAATTTTCTGTTAAAAATTGGGGTATTGGCTCGACCCTTCTATTTTTTGTGCTTTTTTTTAATTGGAAGTTGATTATGTGCATAAATTTCGTCAAAGTTTAAATTTAGTTATTTATACATAGACAAGTGAAGTACGTCATTTGATAATTTGAGATATGCCTATTACACTGAGTACATATTGGATACATATGAGGCATATTTTGTTATTTTGTTACTCAATGATTCTCTGTTCAATTTGAGTGGTATGACACATCAGAAGGAATTGACTAACCCTATCTACATACAGCTGCAAAGCAAACATTTATACATTTCAGTGTTGTAGGATTAGCTCATTTCAGAATATCAAAAGTCAAAGCACACAATTAGGGCAAAAGCAAATAACAATATCAAAAGTATGTTTCACAATTTATAGGTCGTAACCATGATCGTACATTTAATTAGGATAGTTTGTATGATCATAACAAATGATTAGGTTCCTCCGTACGACCATGGCATTTTCCCTTGATCATATCCAAATTCAATTTACATGTCAAATAATTTCAGATTCATGTGGGTAAGTCTAGATTGCAATGATAGATTTAGGGACAACGCCTAAACAAGCTAAGAGTTCCCTATCTCCTTTATGCAGATTAATTGAGTTATTTTTCTTATATTTTTATGTGTTTTATGATGCTTAATTTGAGGTAGGCAAATTTTATGCTTAGAATATTATTTAAAAACTCATAGGAAAAAAAAACAAAACCCCCCAAATATAAATGTTATATATAAAAACCAAGATGGCAAAATTTATATGAATGAAAGTGATATACCCTTGAAGACCAAATGTAAGCAATTACACCAACGAAAGCCTAAAGTTAATCAAAGATCCAACTTAAAATATTATTAGTGGGGTGATGTACATGAACTACTGAGATATCTTATTTATCATTCTACGTATGTACTATTAACATGCAACCATTCACTACTACATTTTATACATTTTAATTTAGATAAAACATGAGTATTTAGTAATATTAATCTAAGAGACGTAATGTTTTCATAGTCCATCAAATTAAGTAGAGTGATTTCTGAGAAATAACTGCTTTATTCCTAATGATGAATCATGAATGGTCATTTGAAACACATCGATAAAAAAAAATACAGTTATTTACTAGAGATCATTCTACTCAATATTAATCTAACTTTTAAGATGAAATATGTCAAAAACATTTTATGTCATGACCTTAATTTAAGTCATCTTTAAGACACTCTGTTACGTCATAAAATAATCATTCAACAACATTTTAAGTTATGCCATATTTACATTTGTCGTATGACATGTTTACAACACTTTGTAAATTATTTTTGATGTTTTGTTTAGGTGTCATAAATGTGTCTTAAAACCATCATAAATATAATTTAAATGTGTTTGAAAGGTGATTTAAATGCAACGTTAATGTGACATATATTTGATTAGAATTTTACAAAAATAAAATGGCTTGTTTTATAATTTACCCTTAAATTATTTAATGGAAGATTGGTTTCCAAGATTCATGTGAAGTTTTAAGCAACATGAAGTAAATATGGTGTCATTGTAGGTTGGTTTTAATTTGAGCTCTATGGATTAAACTACATAATTTAATCACTCAAATATCCAACTACTAGGTAAAGTGATAGAGCCATTAGAATTTAATACAAATATATGAATAAACCATTCAAAACAACATTAGAATCCTAAAGCTAAGTGCTCTACACCATGATCAAATGGATGAAAGAAAACAAGAAGAGATTAATATTATCTTGACTCAGATTTTTGACACTATGATGTTGCTTAATCAAGGATGTTGATGATGAAGGATTCAATGACTAATTGGACATGAATTTGACATGAGAATGGTAGATGGCTAAATGAACATGAAGGCTTTATGAATTTTTTAGTTATCCTCAATGGAGGAGTGGCTTTAGTTAAATAGAGGAAGGAAGGAAAGATCAATGGTTAAGGTTTAAACTTGGTTGAGGGAGATCAATGGATGGAAATTATCCAAGGAATTTAAAATTCCTTGGAAGCCTCTAGATTTAGAGGCTTCTAGAGAGGAAGGGTTAGAATAGAGAGGATTCTATAATCCTTTTAGAGATTAATTAAGCTTATGGATAGATTAAATATGGATTAGATGGAGATTAGGGACTAGGGGTGTAGGAGAGCCTAAGCATAGGCTAGTAGGTGGGCCATTGGGAATTTAAAATTTTCAAATAATAGATAAATGAAATTAGATTAGGATAATAGAGATTTATAATAGATTAATTGATTGGTGGGGGATGAATAAGGTTAGTGGATAAATAATAATAGAAGGGGGACATTAGATAAATGACTAGGGAAGGGGGATAAATTAGATTAGATAAAATTAGTGTTGATTAATAGTAATATTAGTGATGATAATGTAGGCGAATGAATTTAGGTGCATACATTTTCTCCTCTTTGAAAGGTCATTGTGAGTGGGGTAAAGTGGAAGGAGTAATAGTCTTTCAAAGAAAAACCATGTTATATATGAATGTTAGTAAATGATGTTAGTGGATATGATGCTCCCTCGAGGAGTCATGCGGGGAAGAATGAGATAGATGACCACTTAAAAAAAGAAGAAATGATGAGTGGGCTACGATGGATAGATAGGGGATTAGATGTGTGATGTTTAGGTAAAAGATGAATTTGACTCAAGTCATGAGCTATAAATTGATGATGCCCCTAGCAAAGACACATGCACAGGGAATAAAGATGATGGATATCATGGTTGTTGACATATCCTAAGGGGGAATCAACCGTAACATGATGATGATAGGATTAAATAAGGCCACAAGGTTTAGATGTATCCCAAACAAGGATGCATGCAAGGGAGAGTCATTGGCTAGGATAAGATGATGATTTGATAAGATTGATGATGGGTGTAGCTAAAATCTAAATTGATCAATATGATGTAGGTGATGATAGAGAAGAAACGATATGATCGAGTGACCAAGGGAGAAAAATTGGGCTATATTACGTCAAATTGATGAGCCACAATATGGTTAATAGTGATGATGCCCCTAAAAAAGACACATGCAAGGGAGCGATAGATGATAATGGTCGAGCTATTCTTGGGCACTGAAAAGTGGCCAAGTATTGCCTACATAGTTTGAAAAGACCTCATGCCAATGTAGTTTTGACTAGAGGATAAATGATAATGATTGATTAGAGGATGAATATGATGATGATTAGTGATTATAGGGCAATGTTAGTGATTATAGGATGTTACTCAGATGATGAGATGAGGATAAAATATTGGATGTTAGTCAGATGAGTCAAGAGGAATTAGATTAGTGATGAGAAATAAGGATGATGAGACAATTAGATAAATGATGAGGGAGTAGATGATCAATCCATCAAATATATTATAAGGCTCATCATAGTCTAAGTTATCCAATAAATATAACACTTGAAAGTAGGCCCCATGATATAGCCATAATCAAGAGGGGGTTGTGCCAAAGTGCATGGGTAAGTAGCGAACTCTACATCCTTAGGGGCACTTTTGGTGTCCTCATAACATCTTTATTCATTGCTCAATAGACATGATGAAAACAAAACATAAGACAAACAACATATATAAAATACATGAAAATAAGACAAACAAAACAAATAAGTAACACACACGAGTATGTACATGCAGTGTCCCAATATCTTATCTAATGATGGGATAGGGCTTAGGCTTAGTGGGATCAAGATGTTAGATAGGTGAATAGACCATCATGTTAGTGATAATGAGTTGTTTGAAAAGGGATTCCAAGGATATACGAAGAGGGGTATATGGACCCACTTCATTATGTGACTTAGATGTGGAAGCATTGGGTTTTAGATTAGATGATTGTTGACATGACTAGGTGGATGGACTGGAAGTAGGTGAGGTGGCCAAGATTGAATTTCATTTGCTAGTATGGGAAGAGGTAGATGATGGTTTATGACTAATGGATGGAGGATTGGCACGGGATTCACATGAAGGGGATTGAATGGGAGGTGCAATACATTGAAAGGGATCAACACCTTCAGGGAGTGGAACACCCATCATAAGAAACTTTAAGAGGATCTCATCCTTATGGGCAATTATGCATTGGTCAATAAAAGCAAGGTCTAACTCCATGATGATGGTTGAAGAGTGATGGATGATGGGAGGGAGGTTGAGGATTAGAGATGGTTGCTTACACAAAAAATGGGTTTAAAAGACCAAGCTAGTATGATAGGTGATGATGGCGATGAGGTGGACTAAATGTGATTAAGATGATACAGGACTAAGGTCAGATTTTAGATGGATAGTTCAATAGGCACTAATGTCCTATCAATGAAGCCTAATTGTCAAACTAGAAAAAGGATTAAGGATGTAATGGGTGCCTAGGTTCAAACTAGCAAGAGGATGATATGATGGGTGCTAGTTATGAATAGGTAAGGTGATGTGACTAGAGATGATTAGATTGATGATTGATGGGTTTGCTAGATTGATACTATGAAAGTGATAAGATGCTAGAAAAATATTGACTAGTTATGAGATCTATCAAGTGATAAGTGATAATGGACTTAGGATGATGGGATACTATAGCTCAAGCCTTGGACAGATTTTTCTCAAGATGGGATAGGGTAGGATTATGTGATGAAGGTGATAGGATAATAGATAAGGATGAGTATGATAGGTGATGATGAGGTGATGAAGGGGTAATAATGGGATGGGGGTGAGGAGGACAAAGGGTAATGCAAATGAGATGGGGATAGTTTAGACCCTAAAGAGCCAATTAGGATAGGATGAGGATGAGATTAGACTAGATGGGTGATGAGGACAAGATCAAGACAAAGGATTGATGATGGACTTACAATAAGATGTGGAGGATGAAACAAGGTGTGATTAGGATATGTAGGTAATGGGAGGGGGTGATTAATGATGTATGGGTCTAGGATAGGGTGTGACTATAAGGATGTACAAGAGAACAAAGATATGTAAAAGAGGGTAAGATAAATATATACAAGATAATTACTAGGATATATGAGCACCGAGATAATGATCAATGATGAGTGGATATGATCAGTGATGGATGAGGAAAATATGGGAGATACGATAGGATAAAGACAACAAGAGGATGATGAGATACATATGAAATGATATGTGCAAAAGGCAAGGATATACAAGGTGGTCTTGGGACAAGGTGTGGAGGACTCGAGGTGATTATGATATGTGAGTAATAGAGTATGATAAATGATGAGTGGAGATGAATAGACTAGGATGAGATGAAGACAAGATGGGAGATATGACATTGCAAGGATATACAAGATGGTATGTATAAGAGGATGATGATAAAATGATGAGTCAAATATATACAAGATGATGGATTATGAAAAGCCCTGGATAAGTGTGTATAGATTTTGGGTGAAGGTTGACTCAAATCACAAATAACACGGGTCTATCACAACACACATCTAATTGAGTAAGCCACAAATTTATAATTAGTAAACTGATGGGTGTATAACTTGATGCCCACACCATCCGATAACTTCATAGGTGAGGTTGTAGGTTGGAGACCCATTAAAAAATTGACCAAACCCTCTCAACCTCACTCACACTCAATAACCACTTCAGCGCTGATATTGACTCCTACAATAGTAAACTTGTTACAATCGAAGGCTCCTATGCTAGGTTGAATAGGCTCTTTAGGAGTGTCCCCTATATACATGAAAGTATAATGGGGCCCAAGTCTATATAGAGTGATTTCTAATGCCTGGTTTAGGGAGTTAACTCTTCCCCTTCACAGATGACCTGTATGGGGTCAACTTGTTAGCCTAACGATAGATGTCCTTGATATTTATACTCCACTAGAACATAAATTTTGGATTAGTGTGTGGTGATTAAATCCATGATCACTATCCCCCTACGGCTATGGCAAGTGCATGGGTGTCAATTTCACATCACATTGCCCTTATAAAATAAAATGAGAGGGTTTATAGATGGTTTTTAATCCCTCAAGAATTGCCATAAAGACACAAGACGGAGAGTATACACCAATCATAGCCATCGAGATATAAACAGATAGACCAAAAGATTAATTAATCAATTAGATTAAGATGTGTGATTATATACAAGATGAAAAATAAGAATATATAAGCAAAGATATATACAAAGAAAAGTGATTGAAATTATTAATTTTTTTAAGTGCCCGAGGAGTTTTTGATAGGTGACCTATAACCACACAGTTAGTAGTTTAAGTGGCACTCAAAAGAGATAACCTGAAAGACATGAATTAGTAGTTTGATTGATAATCTTGAGGGGAATCCTACAAGACAAATGATGTTAGACCAAAATATGCCCTACAAAATAAGGTATTATATTCAAAAAAATAGCCTCTACGTTCACCCCTATAAAAAACAAGATGAAATTCCAATATGCCTTAAGAAAAACACCCTTAAAAAATCATGATTTGGATCTAAAATTTCTTTGGGGTAAGCGGTCCACGATGCCGGGGTTTGGGGGGGCAGCCCCCAATGGGGTTAAGGGGTAGAGCCCTTGGTGTGCTCCTTGTCATAGTATAGGCTAAGGTTCATGGGCGAAGCCCTCAATGCCAAAGGCAATTTGGGCCTTGCAGGAAGCTTAGAATGACTCAAAATTCACTAGAAATGGCTCAAAAAATGCATTCAAAAAAGACCAAATTAAACACAAAAATCATTGTAAAATTACAACTTCAGACTCAAAAATCATAACTACACAATGCAAAACTGTAATTCACAGGTAATTTTGCAAAAAATTGTTAACCGTGACAGTCAGCTACAAAATCATGACTGTTAGATCAAACCACAACTTAACTTGACAAAATCACTACTTGTCAAAAATTGATAGTTGCAGTTTTGTTATAAACTACAAAACCTTAAGATTTTGATTATGGACTCAGACTGATTATTTGTATAGGTGGTGATAGGTTATCTAGATGCCAAAATGTCTATTTATAGATAATAAAGATAAATGAAAAACTGAGCAAAATTTTAAGATGACCACTTCAATTTTTATCAAAATGCCCTAAAATTCAAATGAACAGAAGATGTTTTGTGTAGATCCTATCTTAAGTCTACCTTATTATTTTGTATAATCAATTTGCAAAATCATGACTTAAAATACAATATCACTATTTAATAGATCTATATCATGATTCTAAAAATTTTGTGGCCTACGATTTTGTTGAAGAGGGAAAAATGACTAAGAGGCCATGTATTTATTTTATCTACAAATGGTCTTCTAGTCTTGTCTCTTTCTTGTTGCACTTGCAAATTCAACAAATCACATAGATACAAAGCTCCTTTTATAGAAAGGGGGTTAGTGACAAATATGCATTTAGATCAAAATCAAAATATAAAGACAAAAAGGTTTATGGATAATGAAATGCTAGAGTTTCCTACAAAATAGAGGATGTCAGAATGAAAACTGTAGGCCAGAGGACAAAAACTATTAGGGATTTATCCAAATTTACAAAATCATAACTCACATCTACAACATTGTAATTCACAGGGCAAAACCATAATTATCGTAGTTATGATTTTGTAGTGACTTTATGCCTGCATCAAAAACTTGCAAAAATACAAGTCAAAAGTGCAAAAACATGATTACCTATACAAAGACATGATTTTCGAAATCGTAGTTTTGTCAAAAAGCTAAAACCTATCACATTTAGGGAAAAATGTTAGTGGTTATGTCTAACAGTTATCACAAGCTTATGACTTGCGATGACAATATCATTACCACATAGTGCAAAGTCATGAATACTAGTGAAAAACCATGACTTGCACATGTATATGCAAAATTTATAAAAATAAAAAAAAATTCTCCTACTAGTTGATCCTGCAAGCTAATAAAAGGATTTATAACGAACAAAATAGTTAAATTGGGAGCAAGGTCCCACCATGGTCGCCCAAATGTAGATAAAATTTGAGATCTATGGATTAAACTACACAATTTAATCACTCAAATATCCAACTACTAGTTAAAGTGATAGAGCCATTAGAATTCAATACAAATATATGAATAAACCATTCAAAACAACATTAGAATCCTAAAGCTAAGTGATCTACACCATGATCAAATAGATTAAAGAAAACAAGAAGAGATTGAGATTACCTTGACTCATATTTTTGACACTATGATGTTGCTTGATCAAAGATGTTGATGATGAAGGATTCAATGACTAATTGGACATGGATTTGATATGAGAATGGTAGATGGCTAAATAAACATGAAGGCTTTATGAATTTGCTAGTTATCCCCAATGGAAGAGCGATCTTGGATAAATAGAGGAAGGAGGGAAATATCAATGGTTGAAGTTTAAACTTGGTTAAGGGAGATCAATAGATGGGAATTATTCAAGGAATTTAAAATTCCTTGGAAGCCTCTAAATTTAGAGGATTCTAGAGAGGAGGATTTAGAATAGAGAGGATTCTAGAATCCTTTTAGGGATTAATTAGGCTTATGGATATATTAGACAGGGATTAGGGATTAGGGATTAGGGGTGTAAGAGAGCCTAGCATAGGCTAGTAGGTGGGCCATTGGGAATTTACAATTCCCAAATAATAGATAAATGAGATTAGATTAGGATTATGAGGATTTAGAATAGATTAATTGATTGGTGGGGGATGAATAAGGTTAGTGGATAAAGAATAATAGAAGGGAGACATTAGATAATTGATTAGGAAAGGGGGATAAATTAGCAAGATAAATTAGATTAAATGAAATTAGTGTCGACTAATAGTAATATTCGTGACGATAATGTTGGCAAGTGAATTTAAGCACATATAGTAAGAAATTAAACCATCTAAAGCCTAATGTTAATCAAAGATCCAATTTAAAATATTATCAAGGGGGTGATGTACATGAACTACCGAGATATCTCTTTCTTCATTCTACATATGTACAATTGACAAAAACCATTCACTACTACATTTTCTACATGTTAATTTAGATAAAACACGAGTATTAAGTAATATTAATCTAAGAGATGTAATGTTTTCATAGTCCATCAAATTAATTAAAGTGATTTTTGGGAAATAACTACCTTATTCCTCATGATGAATCATGAATGGTGAATCAAAACACATCGATAAAAAAAATGCAGTTATTTACTAGAGATCACTCTACTCAATATTAATCTAACTTTTAAGATAAAATGTGTCAAAAACATTTTAAGTCATGACCTTAATTTAAGTCATCTTTAAGACACTTTGTTACATCATAAAATAATCATTCAACAACATTTTAATTTATGCCATATTTACATTTGTCGTATGACATGTTTACAACACTTGTAATTTTTTTTTGATGTTTTATTTAGGTGTCATAAATGTGTCTAAAACCATCATAAATATAGTTTAAATATGTTTGAAAGGTGATTAAAATACAACATTAATGTGACATAAATTTGATCATAAATTTACAAAAATAAAATGGCTTGTTTTATAATTTACCTCTAAACTATATAATGGAAGCTTGGTTTCCAAGATTCATGTGAAGTTGTAAACAACATGAAGTAAATATGGTCTCATTGTAGGTCGGTTTTAATTATTTTGGGATAGTTTTTCATGGTCACCATGTTATCTATGATGGGTTGAAATATATTTTCATATCACATAATGGAATGTAATCATTACATTGTATATAGTTTTACCAAATGTAACATTGGCCAATTCACTTTTAGAAATTAGCAGGATTTGAATCATAGGTGCTCATAATGATCTCTAGGGTTCAATTCCTAAGCACTTCCACTTGCATTGAATTGTACCCATATGTAATGCCTATCCACCTCTCCCTTGCCATGTTTTTATACACTCCTCTATTCATGCCAATAGATCACCTTGCAAGTCATAAAAATAATAGATGGTTATCTAAATAATTATTCAACCGACTCTTGGCAACAAGAAGATCAACTCACCAAAGTTTCTATGGTGCTACATGCATGATATGCAAAATGCCTCAAATGGATGTGGGCTTTTGAAATGCAATGATTGTGAATCCACACAAAATGTGTTTGTTGAAATGGCCTTGGAAAATTTTAATCAAATAGAATGAATGTAAAGAGTGAAGAGTATACTCAAAAAATAAATCCAAACTACACATGCACCCTATATATGATCATGAAACATTGAAATTGTTTCATTAAATGTAACAAACAATGAGCATATTCTTAGTATGTGCCAAATAAATATACTTGGAATATGGAGTGGATATCCAACATGCTAGAGAGGGAATGCTTTTAGATGTTTTTACAAGTGCCCGTACCTTTTACTCTACCACCTATAGCCTTTTTATTGACCTTCCATTTCAAATTTACTCCTTTTCTAAATATATGTCTGACATCTTAACCTTATCAACAATTGAGAGTAATTTTTTATTGATCCTTGTCAAGAATAAAAGCAAAAATATAATAGAGAGCCCGTATTTTTTCCATCTTATTTTATTTTGTAAAAAATAGAGCATAAAATATTTAATAGGCATCATAACTACATGACACCTTTAAGACACATTTATGATACGTTTACAACACATTTATGAAACCCTTGTGACACAAAAAATAGTGAAATGATTACATTTCATTTACAACAACTAAATGCTCCTAAATAAGTCACAATTACAACTTGCACATACATATTGTTTTAAGAGTGGCATAAAAATTACTTAAATCCATGTCTTAAATTTGACTTGAATCACAAGAAATATCTTAATGATTTGAACAACCTTACACATAAATTGAATGTTAAGTGAACATATGTTAGTAAGAGTGCGATTTTTTTGTGGAGCAACAAATCTTTGCAATAATAAAGATGAGAACTTGGTGGTGTTCATCCTGTTAGGATGTGGAGCTAAAAGCTTCAACTGGTGCAAATAGGGAGGAGGTTGTTGAGTTCCGGGGAGACCGGCGTCGATAGGATGCAGTGCACAGGGAAATCGACGACGACAGGGTGGATAGGAAGGCAACCAACATCGGCAGGATGTCGGCCGATGACGATCACCTCCAGGCAGACAAGGACCGACGTCTGTCGCCTGTGGCAGTTCCAGAACTTCTTGTTCCATGGACAGTTAGTTTGTTGAACCGAGTGTTTGCATGCAAAGGCTATTTTTGGTCTTGAGTTGCGTGTCTAATTATTGTAATTAGGTTAGTCTAATTATTGTATGCATGAGATCTATATATGGACTCATAGGCTCTAGTGTGAACTAGTAGTTAGTGAGTAAGAGAGCAATAAGCTCCTTCAGAGAGAAGAGAGTAATGGTGCGTTCTTCCTAGTGCCACAGTACCAAGGTGGATACTGGATTGGAGAATCAGAAGGGTTATTTGTGTGTGTATGATCTTGGTCAGCATGTGGGCATGACTTTCTATAGGAGATCTACAATGGTGAGTAAGGTCTAGTTATTTGCAGGTAGCAGCAGAGAGCAGGAGATCTACTTGGAGTACGGTTGTGTACTTGGTGAACTGGCAGCGTGTTACTGACTGGTTGGAGAGGTGAACATCAATTCTATATTGGAATTGATTGTTGTGACCAAGAGAGAGAGGGAAGAAGGTCTTGAGGTGTGGTGAACCTTTGAGGTGGAAGAAGAAGTGGCATCTTCTTTATTGTATATTCTTCTGAGTGATTATTAATACAATTGTGTATTGTCTCTCAATTCTTGTGTTGTTTCATATTTCTAGTTACTTTATATTTCTGGTTAAATTCCGTGTTTAGTTGCTAATACGAGAAGTAATCATATGTGCTCTAATTGGTAGAGCAAGATCCTGACTAAGTAGGGATCAGAGCATGTTTATTGTTCTGAGGTTCCCTTGACAAGTGGTATCAGAGCCTTGGTTGTAGGTTCAAGAGCTGATACCAACAAGTGGTATCAGAGCTTTTGGTTGGGTTGACTAATAGGTGGTTTCAGATCTAGTAGTGTTTTTTGATTACAGGTCACTCACAGGTGTTTCAGATTGAGTGGGAGTATAGCAATGGCAGAAGAAAGTAAGCTACGAATGGAGACACTGAATAGCATGAATGGTCTGATTGATGGAAAGAAAGAGCAGGTAAAAAGAGATTATTGGTCGGTAGAAGATCAGCTCATGGAAGCATATGTTGTAGGTAATATTGCACAGGGTGTTCTGGATAAAGTGGAATCTTTGTTTACAGATTCTTTTGCCTCTTTCCATGCAGCCCAAAATAGAGCATCTTTTCATGGGTATGTCTTTGGAGACCTTGGAGAGATTTATTTAGGGGTTGGAGAGCCTTGTCAGATTATTGACGAAGGGGAAGTGAAGCTGAAATTGTAGGCAGATGACACACAGTGGTTGAAGGAAGTCATGCAGGTACCAGTCTTGGAGATGAGTCTAATTTCTTTAAGAAATTTGGGTGATGAGAGATGCACTGTAACTCTCATTGCGGATATACTTGAATTAGATGGTGGTAAGAAAGTACGTATCCTTTATCTATCTACTTATATTGTTGATTCACCTTCTATTGCAGAGATGTGGCTTCATAGGCTTAGTCACATATGTAGAGGAGAATGCAGGTTCTGAAGCGAAAGTCAGAGGTCTTTGACAAGCTAAAGAACTGGAAAGCCTTGGTGTTCATGGAGGAGATGACGGACAGAGATCAGGTGAGGAAGCTAAATTATTTTGAGTAGAGTAGGGTTGATTTGATTAGGATTTTGATCCATGGAGAGCTCACGGATAAAAAGTTATCACTCACAGACGAACACAGGTACCAACATCAGTCAGACAGTAACCGATGTCAGCAACAGGAAGACTGATGTCGGTCATGAAGGAACTGATGTCGGCAGGAGGGACATCGGCGTCAGCCAGGGAAATGACGTCGATAGTCAGGTTCAGTACAGGGAGCCGACATCGGTCGGAAATAGACTGGGAGATGGCCGAGATCGGTCACTGGTACGGATGGTGGGCGGACAACAAGCTGTCAACAAGTCTCAAACGCTCATGTTGAGGTCAAAAAGGGTAAGTGAACCTCATATTCATTGTTCACCTTCTTTATATTGCTTATTGATGGTCAAGAACCAGGAAGATGGAAGAAGCAATGCAGGTAGAATCCAGATACAGTGGGAGCTTGGCATGGATGAGGAGTGTGAGTCCTTGGAGAAGAACCAAACAAGTATTTGTTGGTAGATTTGTCAGCTGGTAGTAAGCACTGAGAGATGGAATGGATTCTCGTTTTAAAGAAGAGAGTGAATGGATACAAGAGATGAAAGGCCAAGAGGTATGGTCTTGAAGAAGCTGCAGGATAGTGGTACAGGTTTTGACAGGGGGATGACTAAGCATGGCTTCAGTCAATGTCAGTGTAACTATTGTGGTTTTGTCTTACCAGGTGGATGATGAGTCGCGACATTATCTAGTTACTATATGTGGGTGATTTGCTAGCAATTTTTGTACATATAGGGATTTGCTAAGCTAAGGGTAAGGTTAGTTCAGAGGCGTGTTAGGAAGAATTTGGAGCAGCAAAATTCTTTGGCATAAGAGACATGGAGATTTTATCTCTAGTGGGAGCTGATGTGAAGACGGTGTTGGCGGGGTTCATGATGCAAGATGCAGAATCAAAAAGCACACCAAGGGCTGGACAGTTCAAGCTTAGCTTGAAACAGGGTTCGAAATCACATGAGGTCTAGTGTAGACCTGAGTTTTCCCAAGCAGTGGGAGTTGTCAGAAAGTATGGAACCAATTCGAGGAAGAGGTACTGAAGGGCAGTTCAGTAGATTCTTACAGGGATCAGCGGCAGGTCGACATGCTATGCAAGGTCAAGTTATTTTCTACATAGGTTTGTAGATGTGGATTCGACAGGTTACTTGGATGGCAAAGGCATAAAGGTTAGAGCATCACAGGGTGTGGTGGTTACTCTTCAGGATTCATCTTGAAGAGGGATACAAGCTAGGGTACAATTAGACAGAGTACAGGTACATGTACAGTTGTAGCTATTTATCTCCAAGTGGGAGATTGTTAGGATGTGGAGCTAAAAGCTTCAACTGGTGCAAACAGGGAGGAGGTTGCTAAGTTCTAGGGAGACCGGCGTCGACAGGATGCAGTGCACAAGGAAATCGATGATGGCAGGGTGGACAGGAAGGCAACTGACATCGGCAGGATGTCGGTCGATGACGGTCACCTCTAGGCAGACAGGGACCGACGTCGGTCGCCTATGGCAATTCCAGAACTGCTTGTTCCACAGACAGTTAGTTCGTTGAACTGAGTGTTTGCATGCAAAGGCTATTTTTGGTCTTGAGTTGCGTGTCTAATTATTGTAATTAGGTTAGTCTAATTATTGTATGCATGAGATCTATATATACTCATACGTTGTAGTGTGAACTGTTAGCTAGTGAGTAAGAGAGCAATAAGCTCCTTCAGAGAGAAGAGAGTAATGGTGCGTTCCTCCTAGTGCCACAGTACCAAGGTGGGTACTGGATTGGAGAATCAGAAGGGTTCTTCATGTGTGTATGATCTTGGTCAACATGTGGGCATGACTTTCTATAGGAGATCTACAATGGTGAGTAAGGTCTAGTTATTTGCAGGTAGCAGCAGAGAGCAGGAGATCTACTTGGAGTACGGTTGTGTACTTGGTGAACTGGCAGCATGTTACTAACTAGTTGGAGAGGTGAACATCAATTCTATATTGGAATTGATTGTTGTGACCAAGAGAGAGAGGGAAGGTCTTGAGGTGTGGCAAACCTTTGAGGTGGAATAAGAAGTGGCATCTTCTTTATTGTATATTCTTCTGAGTGATTATTAATACAATTGTGTATTGTCTCTCAATTCCTGTGTTGTTTCATATTTCTAGTTACTTTATATTTCTGGTTAAATTCCGTGTTTAGTTGCTAATACGAGAAGTAATCATATGTGCTCTAATTGGTAGAGCAAGATCCTGACTAAGTAGGGATCAGAGCATGTTTATTGTTCTGAGGTTCCCCTGACACATCCTACTTAAGGAGAGTCCACGATTAAATTTATAAATTATTTCCACAACTACCACATGCCCCCAAAATTATCATCCATAACATGGTAAATCGTGGTGAGACATCAACCCTTTTGCATGTGATGGGTAGTGTTACATTCATTCACTATTTAAATATTTGAGAGACCCAATGAAAGTGGTGTGAGGTATAAGAACAATACCGTTTGAATTATTTCCAAGTGATTTTTGATATCACGCATAAAAAGTCAATGATATTATGAAGTGTAAAATTTATCATCATTATAAACTCCCATATTTAAAGTGATTGGAATAGAAGGATAATATGGTTGTGCACATCAATTTAGAAAAGACTCGTGCCAATGATGTTGAATTGAGGAGGATGTCATTGAATATGGTTGCATCATGCCACTCATGTCTAAAATACACAAATTTCCACACTATTAATCGATAAGGGATAAAATTAATACCTCATTCTAGATGCATGACAATAAAAGACACAAAATTAAAGGAAAATTCAAATATCCAATTCTCTCATTATGTATTTGTAACTACAAGTTTTTTTGCCACTATCACCAAAGGTTAAGAACCAACATTTGGAATCAAGGACTAAATTTGATTGTCGACCTTGTCGTATAAAATTTTGATGAAGGTTATCTATCCATCATTATTTTATATATGCTAATATTATGTATAGTAGGAGGAAATATATAATTATATATTATGGTCTATCTAAAAGTTTACCTTACATCTGATATGATTTTTAAAATATATAATTATATTTTATATAAAATTATATAAATACAAGAATATGACCATCAAATTTAGTCTTTCATTGGAACATATTATTAAAACTACTTTGGATAACAAAGCTTATATATCAATCAATAAACTTCCTCTACTGTCATTGTAAATTTTATCTTATGTAGTTGTAGTCCATTTTCACATTTTTAAATAGGGTTGGTAATGTATTATTCATAATCATATCATCATGCATTCTCCTCTTTATTTACTTTTACATTAATCAGGATACCCATTTCTTCCACACTACTTTTGCACACTTCATATAAAGTAATATGCACTATAACAACCCTGATGGGGTCAACTAGAAGTACTACTTACAGAGACAACACTTGAGATTGTCACAAATACTTGAGTTTGGGAACTATGCTCCGAAGGAGCCATGTATCTTATATGTACATTGTATTGAATTTTAATTATTATTTAATATTGTCATGAAGAGTTGTAGTTACTTATTATTATACATTGACAATGGTGGCTATAGAAAAGTATTAGTCATAGCTGAGTTAATATAATTACTTTCTATATTTGCATTGATGTGCTCTCATGATATTTGAGATCAGTGATATGTGATGTAATATGTTTGTTTGTTATTATCACGCTTCGAGTATTTCATATGGTTTCTATAGATTCTCGTGATGTAATCTATTTCTAGTATATGTGTTTATTAAAAAAAAAATCATGTACTTTTGGTTGACCTCAGAAGGGTTGTTACATGCACTTATTGAAAGAAGAAAAGTTTAAACATAAAATTAAATGATGTATGACATCCATACGTTACTTAATTTAAGAGTAATATTAAGATCAATATTAATGAGAAGGATGATTGCAAAACTTTTTATAAATGATATTGATTTTTTTGAAATACATATTATGTATTAAATAGATTATAATTTAAAGATGAGGATGATGGTGTAAAAGATATTACTTAGATATCTTTTAAAGTATAAAGTTTAAAAGATACCAATAAATAAGGAATGAAGTTAAAATCTACCCCAGATAAATTTGGTGGAATAGATACTCTTTAGATCTTGGTGTTAAATTGAATAAATATTTTATATATCTAATTAGTGCAAAATTAAGTTTCAATATATGTATGTGTATTATTCATTTTAAAAAAAAATAGGCTTACAAGTGAAACACTACACTTTAATTGGTAATAGGGACAATGCACCTTCTATTATTAGTAAAGTGTCTCTTAATTTTTTTGACACAATTTAAATTGTCAAGGGTAAAGGCATAGAGATTATGATAAGACTTGGTGTCATTTATATAGTTGTTTAATTTTTTATCTCTTCTTTAATAAAAATTTTCCACTTTTAGGTAGTCATGGAAAATGGCCTTCACTTTAGAGTAGATATGGAGGTCAAGGTGGTTGAGAAACCCCTTTGCATGGTAAGTTCTTTTATTTAACTCTAGTAATCTCTTTACAAAGGTAGTATGTTAGTAATAAAAATGAAAAAGACGAAGAAGAGAAGAGGGGTGGGAGCCTATATACTATGGATTTGATTAGTGGTAATGGATTGGTGATAAGTTCCACAATTTGTTTCCTCTTTCTATTACTTTGGTGGCATTTATATATTTATCTTTTTGGCTTGATTGAATTTATTGTTGAGTGTGCCTTTAAGACACTTTAAGACTTAATTTTTTATTGTTTTTAATTATTTTAACATATTTTTAATATCAATTTTTAATAATAACATTTTATGAGTTTCAAATTTAATATAAAATTAAATTTCATGATGTAATTTTTTATTTGATAAGGTAAAACCAGATTTTACAGGGCCCTGAAATCTCGAAATGAGATACAACAATTTAAACAGGTTATAATTTTTTTAATTTACTTTTTCAATTAAATATATATTTACTTTATTTATGTAATAAATATAAATTACATTGATATAAAGTTTTTAATTTATAAATTCAAGTCATATAAAATAACTCTTCAATAAATTTGACATCCAAAATTTATACAATAATATTTCAAATGAAATAAAAACTTCTTCACTACAACATTGGGGACACTACATCAAATACTTATTCATACAACACATATTTTTAGTACTTATTGAAATGCAGTTTAATTAAACAAATGTAAGTGTCTTAATACAATATTAAGAAAACATTTGATATTCAACCGCTCAAGCAAAAGTTATAAGATAGATATATATATATATATATATATATATATATATATATATATATATATATATATATATATGCAACTTAGAATTATGTTTGAATTGTTCAACATTTCACTCATCAAAATGCATATTATAACATTTAAGATTCTTTTACTATTATTTCCATTATAGATTTGGCTTCGGTGATCTCTTGTGTTGAGTGAGTATGTCTCTTTCCTGTGAGGAGGTAATAGTCTTCTTAATAATCCCAAATTTAATGGGGATTTTAAATGAATTTATTTTTCCATGTATGCAAATTTTTCAACAATTTTTCAATATCATATAAAAAAATCAAGTTCTCATCTTCTTTATTCTTAAATTTTAAATTTTCTTAATATTTTTTTCACCATTAATAAGGTTGAAAATTACCTTCAATTATTTAAAGAAATAACTTTGATATGTAAATTTAGGGATGTTTCCCAAGGCTAAAAACTTTAAAAACTTAAAAATAATCAAATGAATAATATAAGTATTCAATTGGATGACAGAAGGGATAATGGCCGTTGAGGAAGTTAGACTGGTTAAGGGTCAAGCAAAGGCAACCATCTTGGGGAAACCTACGAAGGGCATTCAAGGTAGGGTAGTTGTTGAAGCAAGGAAAGATAACAAAAAAAGTTGAAGACAAAGTTTCTACATTCTCAATCAGAAGGAACCATAGAGCCGACATGAGTGTGTAAGGAGTAGCAGCTAGATACTTGTGGATAGGACACACCCTTTACTCTTGTGTTGGATATCCTACATGTTGTGAGTTTATCAAGAGCAGGTTTAGTGATGGAAGGAGTAGTCTCAAGGATTTGAGGTGATGTATGGTTACAAGACTTGGATGAAAATACAAAAGTAAAAGGAGCAGGTGAGATGTTACAATTTCTAAAGGTACAACCAAGGTTGGAAATGTTGGGAATGGATCAGGAGATAGTGGAGATTTAGGGATGGATGGGGCATAGAGAGTCCAATAAGGGTTTCATAAAATAAAAACTAGGTTTCTTTAGAATGCCAAAATAGTACAAACTGGTTCCACTCCTGTGGTGACTTTTGTAAAGCCAATATTGTTTGTTTGAACCCTTATCTTGTGTCACAATTAATTCCTAGGTGTGCCCTTCCTATTTTTGAGGTTAACTAAGGTGATGAGGCTAAGGTTGTGTCAGATGCAATTTTGGAGGGGAAGTTGAACTTTGAAGCGATGAATCAATTAGACTTTGAGCTAGATTTCTTGGGAGATGTCCTTTGATATTCTCTAATGCTCCTTATTTTAGAGATTGAGGATCAAGATATCCTTTCCATTAACAAGGAATTTGGGCTTAGAATCATCATTTGTAAATGTATGGTAAAATTCTCCTCTTGGGAAGATCTCTTTTACTAGTCAAAATTTGTCTGGCATAGCCTTTAGAAGTCTCCCTTTCTCTGTTACTGAATGGTTTTTTCTCAATCCTTTTCCAATTGGTGAAGGAGAGGAAATATATGTAGGATAATGGTTCATGGTCTTTTCAAAAACATGGTATGTTTATGTGCCATTGGGATCTATCTTTTGACCCAACATATACTGTGATATTGAAAATTCCAATATGGATCAGATTATATAATCTTCATTTGGCTTTGAGAGACCTAGGGCTGATCCAGTGGTTGGTTAAAAAGATTGGATTTTTTTTAGAATTGATAAGGACACGGTTTCCAAATAGTGATTTGTAAGGTTTTCTATCATAGTAGACTGATCAAAACCATTTCACCATTTCATCTTAATTATCTATTCTCATGGCTCTTAAACACAGTTTGTCAACTATGAAGTGTTGCCTTTCAGATGTTTCAAATGTAACTAGGTTGGTCACAAAGTGGCAGAATGTCCAAGGAAACTCTAGGGTGAATCTGGCTCCCCCATTTCAAATAATTGGATGAAAATTTTGGGCTAACCTAATGTTGTTCTTGTGGTTAACATTCATAAATTGGCCACCTCATGTGGTCATTCCCCAGGTTATGGTAAAGATCCATAGGTTGGATTTTCAAACCTAAGCATGGATTCTATAGTTAGGCATGTTTCTTCCTCTCTAGTAGTAGGAAATGAGTCCCATTTGCAGTCTCAAGGTTTTTTTGTTAGGAGATTTTCCTTCTGCAAATAATTTGGATGTTGCTTTGGTATAAACTTTGGTCACTGAAGCACAATAAGGGAGTCTTGGGGGAGTCTTGGGTCGGGGAGTCTTGGATTGAGCATTGGGGAGAGTCTAGGGTTGAGTCTTAAGTACCATATATACCTTATGGTATAGTTGGGCCAAAATACATTTAAGGATGATATCTGACACCTGTGTATCAGAGTGTTATCTCATCACTTCATAAAATCCTGTATGGGTAAATCAATTTAGATTTATGACAATTATCCTTGATATTTATACTCCATCGAAACACAAAGTTTGGATTAGTGTGTGGTGATGAAATCCATGTCATAACCCTCATACAACTATGAAAAGTACATAGAGATGAATTCCACATTACATTTTCCCCTAAAAAATTAAAAAGGGAAAAAGGTTTATCAATTATTTTCATCCCCACAGTCACCCTAGGGGTGTGAGGGGAGAGCATACACATCCTTAGCCTCATGTAGACAAATAGGCAAACAAAAAGATTATGATAAAATGATTAAAGTTGACACACACACACATAAGTTAATTAATTAACCTCAATTAAATGAGATAAAAATATGTTATGAGAGGTTCTATATGCCAAGTCTTTTATAGGGAAACCTCCAACACATAGATTAGTAGTTTGATTCAGCGCTTAGAAGGCAACTTATAAAAAACATAGTTAGAAAATAAAACTGATTTTACACAAAATGAAGTAACAAATACATAGATATAAGCTACACCTACACAAATCAAATTCACTAAACATACAGGTTAGTAAGAAGCAAAGCTGCATTTTTTAGAAAACTCAGAAAGTCAAAGCAGTTAGTCAAAATTATGAAGCCACTACTAAGGATTAAAAAATATAATACTAGTTTTAAATCCATCCACATGAATTTTCAAATCCCAAATACTTTTTTATGAAAGGATGCATCTTTTTAATACCTTCATTTTTCCATAAATAGAGGTCAAACTAATACCTGAGTTAAAAGTTAGGGCCCTTAGAAGATGGGTTGTTTAGTGTAAAATGATACTGCCAATCTAATTTTATAGTTATCAAATCCACTTTTGGGTTTAGCAAATCTGATTCTACATTTATCAAATCCACTTCTCACTACAAATCCACTTCTAGTGTTAGTGTATCCACGTTTGTCATAAATGAAGCCATGTTTCTGTAATCATAGGTTTGAAATATGCCCAAAAACAAAAGCAAAAAACATGTCAGTTACTCAATGTAACAAAATTGTTAGAATAAAAATGAATTCACAACTCAATGAAAGTGAATTTGTACAAAATGACCAAAAAATTCAGACAATCATATAGTTAAATCAAGTGATTAAGTGCAAAACCATGATTATCTAGAGAGAAGTTGCTTCTATCATGATCAAATTCACTTCTTTATAGAAGTGAAATCAAACCTACACATAGACAAGGACCAAAAGATGTGAAATCACTGAAATAATGTCAGAAAGTTAGTACTAAAATGAATTTGCAAATCAATAAAAGTGATTTTGCACAAAACTACCAAAAGGGTCAAGTGGTTTGTTAGCTTGCAATGATCAAGTTTAATGGTTAAACACAAAGTCATTAATGTTTTGAGTTAATTTTCATTTCCATAGAGTGGAAATTATTCTACATAGTGTGAACTTGATTCGAATTTGGAAGTAAATATTCTAGAAATTTGGATATTTTTGGCCGCCAATGTTCTTCCAAAGGTACCTTCAAGCTCATTAGAACACACAAAAACCTTAGAAAGCACAAGTTAGGGGAAAAATCCCCCTATCATCACCAAAAATATGATGTATAAATGAGGAATATAAATTTAATAGTTAGGAACAATGGAGGACAAATCCAAAATCCCTAGTCTATCCTAACCTATACAACACCTCAGAATGGCAAAGGAAATAATTTAAATATAAGTACATACTGAATTAAAACAATTATACCTCATTTTGAAATCAAATTTACCTTCCTTGAAAAATTATAGATGAGCACAAATGACAATGGATGATATTGATATTTGCTTGATATGTTGGATGTTTGATTTCTATGTGGACTTAAGGCTTGGACAACATGTTGACATAAAGGATTGATATCAAAGGTCTTCGATTTGCAAGGAGGTGTGGATGGATTTGTAGGAGGTGATGGAAGAGTTCAATGGATATTATTGAGCCTTGGAGGATGGATATCTATGGTGGAAAGATTCCCTAGGAATTAAAAATTTCTAAAAAATTCTAGAGGAGATGGTGTAGAGGATTTTAGGGGATGTAAAGGATTCTAGATATGAATTAGAGGATTATAGATGTACTTAAAATAATAAGTGAGGATAAGATATAAGATTATAAAATTGAATTTTAGGAATACTTAGTTGGGGTAGTTGAGGGTAGGTGGTGAAATTTTTTAAATTCCTTAATAATTGTAGATGCTTAATTTGTGGGTAAATGACATGATAAGAGGATGATTAATTGATATGAGGGATGTTGTAAGGTTAGTCTGATGTGAGAGATGTAATAAGAGTTTTAAAGTGATGCTAGTATGTTTTTAATGTGTGATGATGCTAATAACAATATAATTAGTAGAAGCAAATGATTTTAGATGTATACACTTAACTATGTAGGGTTGTGTATCTATTTGAATCTAGATAAACTCTCCAAGATTGTATAATAGTTTAGATGGGAAGGATTGAGTGGGAACTTCCCATTACATATGAAAATATCCCATTTTGGTGTAGATTGTGTTATCAAAATGGTCACATGGAAAGGGTTTGTCCTTCTTAGTCTCATGAACTAGCCTGTTAGAGAATATATGATAGTAGAAACAAATGTCAAAACCATTTTTTATAGTAAAAGGGATAAATCAAGAGGGATCAAAATAAAAGAAGCGTATTTTAAGAATTTAAAATTCCACCAAGGATATGTTAATAAAAATATTTCTCATGGAAAAAATGTAGCTCAATATTATCCAATAAAACCCTTTTGCATCCTTAGTAAATATAAATTTGACTACTATGGATGGATTTAAATATACTTTGCCAGTGACAAAAAAGCCTTTGACCATTGAACCCCTACAACAATATGTAAAACTCAAAGGTAAATCTCAATCATTTTAAACTTTTCCATAGAAAATAATATTAAGAATACTTTGAAAAATAAATATAGAGTAAACAAGGAATGCCCTCTTGTTGATATGATACCAAGTGGGTGAATATTTTGTCAACCAGCTAACTGATGAGCAAAATAGGTCTCTTCAACCACATCATAGGGATATTGGTCAGCCAGATGTGCAAGTTTACTACATCAACAGGGGACAAATCTCTCCTCTCATCAAGGGGAGGTTCCCTATGAATACGCAGGAGCTATATACTATATATAAATAAGCAGAAAATAATACTCAGGGGTAGGATAAGCCATCCATCTCTCTTTTTTCAGAGATGATGTTAAAAAATAGAGGAGAAAATCTTGGTGAAAGCACTGAAGGCACTTCTCTTCTTTCATAAGTGTTCTTGCAGGAAACAATAAGAGTTCTTTTAGGTAGTATAAGTAACTGGTAACAGGGAGCAGTAACCAGCAAAATGAAGTGTAGCACAAAGTCTCCACTTCAGCTACCCAAAAAGTGAGATGCGAAGGAAAATGAGGGCATAAAGTCATCCCAAGGTCCTTTACATAGAAATATAATACAAAGGATAATGAGGGCACAAAGTCATCCCAAGATCCTTTACATAGGAACAAAAAGAAAACACACACTGAAGACAACTATGACAGCACAAAGTCTGAAAGTAGCTGGCTTCAGGACACCTTCCTTATAACTTCCACTATATCTACTTGTTAAATTGCATAAACAAGAATACATTTAGGAAATAGACATAAGAACAATCTCCTAGAATGATACAAGCTATACCAGCACAAAGTCTGAAAGTAACTTGCTCTCTGATTCAAATAAAGAAATATGATAAATAATCTGAGTTCAAAGTCTTAGTGATGCCTTTCAATTTGGGTAGAGTTTTGCTTCTAGAAATGAGAAGATCTCTTTTGCATCGAATGAGATATTACAATATATAGAGGCCAAGAGAGGCTTGGCACTTTGTCCCATGGAGTGATCCATGCTGCGCAATTAATGCCTTGGATGCATTCTTGGTTTTGTCAGGGAGGGCCATGCTGGAGCAGGGTGGTTGCCTTAATTGTGGCGTGTTTGATTCATCTCCAGTGTTTACTTCTAAGCTTGAATCACTCATTTCATCACTTGCTATTCACACGACTATCTACTCCACCTTTACTCCAAAGGGGACAAGCAGGTTGCACTTTCAATGTTGGCAGGCCCCAAATACCTACCTGACAAACTACTCCACCTATTGGGAATAACTCCTACAGAGTTTCCCTCTTTGTCTCTTCTTCCATTTGGCCCTAGCCTTAGGGTATTTAAATGTATCAGGTCCACATTTTAATCCTACAAAGATCGACAAACACTTCATTGCAGCAAATTTGATGTCTACGAGTCTTTCATTTTTCTTAGCAACTTCTTTGTGTCTTTCTTGCTTGCTATGGCTACTTTCTGTTGTGATGTAGGCAAGGACACATGGCGGCATCTACAATTTTGAAATAACCTCATTAGAATAAGCTTTTAAACTTTTTAGAGAATGTTGGCACGGATGCAGACACTTGGCAGCTTCCGCTGCACTGGGATGGAAAATGTGGCGAGTTTTGTTGCATTGAAACTTGTTAGAGGCTGTTGTCTTGGCATGCGCCACTTGGTAGCTTCTTCTACGCTTTGAGGCTTGACCTTTTCTAAAGGGAACGTGCCCTTTGAGGTCTTGAAAAAGTTATATTTTTGAGTGTTGAGTGTCCCCCCACAAGGGTACCAACCCTTCGAGATCATCCAGGTGGCCTTCGGTCTGTTAATTCTTTCAGAGGGCTTTTCATCTCTTTATTTCCTTCAAGAAAAATATCCAAAGGAAACCTTTCCTTGGATCGGTGTCTATGCATCTGAGAGTGCTTCGTCTTTGACACATGGTGCCTTCTACCACTTTTAATTAGAGACACATGGCATCTTCCATCGAAACAGGTGAGGACACGTGGAAGCATCTGCCTAATTTATAGAAGCTCTTAGAAACTTTTGAGAATCCCACGTCTGATAACATGTGGTGGCTTCTACTAAAACTCTAGAGATACTTATAGAAACATTTAGGACTCATTTTTGATACATGTAGATGATGACACTTATCAGCTTCCACCGATTCTTATTAGGGACATGTGGCATCTTTCGCCGCATCATACTAAAACCTTCCGCTATTGACACTTGGCGCTTTCTGCTCTCGGGATTTTGCAACACCATAAAAATATTTGGGGCTCATTTGAGTTCTCATGGATGATGACATTTGTCAGCCTCCTCCTATTTTAGTCATTCGCCTGAGACCCACCACAATCCTTTGCTCAATACAGTGAAGCTAAAGGAAGGGACTACGGATATTGACCCTTGGAGGCTTTCGACAAGCTTCAAAAGGGACACATGGTAGTATCCACCACTTTTTAGAAATAAAGTATAATGTGTGTCAGAAGATGACACTTGGAAGCTTCTGCTCATCCTTTTCTTTTGCACGTGCTTTGGTTGAACCATTCGTTGATCCATCTATTTTGTTGCTTCTTTCTTTAATTGAGGCTACTTTTGAACCTTTGAACTCGTGAACCATTGAAATTTGAAGTGGTTCAAGGTTCAACAGTTCAATCAGTTCATTCTTTTTATTTGGCTAAGTCCTCTTGATCCTTTTTGAACCAAACACGTTGAACCTTTCCTAAAAATGACTAAGTGTTAGAAACTAGTTCTTTTGATTGAACTCACCTACAAAAGCCTTTGAACCTATTGAACCTACTATTCCCTTTACTAAAAAAGCTTGAAAAATGAGGAATTTGAAAGCTCAGAACAAATTTTGAGAAGGGAAGAGATTATTTTTGGCTATGCAGGACCAAAATAGTCATATGTTGTCCCAAAAATGAGAAGCTATTTTTTAGTGATAACAACTGGCTCCAGTTGGGGAACTACCTTCAGTTGGAAACTGGAAACACAGCTAAGGGGAGTAGAAACCAGAATCTCTAGTGCTATTGAAGTATGCCATTGGGCTATGGAGTCATGCTACCAAGAAAGAAAGGCTCCAAAAAATAAAAACAAAAAGCACAAAATAGAAACAAAAGACTATACAAATATACATATGTACAGGGAAACTCATCCGATACTTCAAGAGTTCAAGTGCTTCAGATGTTGCCCATTATGAGGTAGAGGAAAGAGAGTGCCATCTTGATACTTCAACAAGAAACTATTTTCACTGTTGATTTGATGAATGGTAAAAGGGCCCCTCTATAGGGAATCAAACTTTCCATGCATCCCCTTTGGTTCTCTTCTCTTGTCCCATAGCAGGACTTGATCTCCAATTTGGAAAACATGATTCTTTGCTTTCTGGTCGAAGAGCTTCTTCACCAGGCCTTGATGGGTGACAATTTGGTCCACCACTACAGTTCTCTAATCTTCAAGCTTAGTTAAGCACATAATCCTCTTATCAAGGGCACTTTCATAATTTTTATCTTCAATTGCCTTAGCCAATTTCAATGCTAGGAATTCTAGGGTGATTGGTATTTCAACATTGAGTCCATAAAGAAGTTGGAAAGGAGACATACCAATTGCCCTCTTTGGTGTAATTCGGTCTGCCCATAGAGCATCAACTTATGCTTTATGCCACATCCTTTGGTTGTCATCCACCAGCTTCTTGATGATAGCCACCAAGTTCTTATTGCTTGATTCAGCCTGTCCATTCCCTTGTGGAAAGTAATCAGAAGAGTGGGAGAGTGTAATTCCATAGTAGAAATAGAATTGAGTAATCTCTTAGGAAGTGAAACAAGCTACATTATCAGTGACAATCTTGGTTGGGACCCCAAACCTGGATATGATGTTCTCTTTGAAAAAATTGCATACTACTTCTGAAGTAGCATGTTTGGTTGAAACAACTTCTACCCATTTGGTGAAGTAATCTATTACTATGAGGACATAGTCATGTCTAGCACTTGAATATGGGTTTACAGCTCTAATAAAATCAATTCCCCATTGCTGGAATGGCTCTTCTATGATCACGAGTTTGAGGGGCAGGGCAGCTAACTTGGGCCTTCCAATAAACTGCTGACACAATTCACATCCCCTGACCCACTTATATGCATCTTGAAAGAGAGTTGGCCAATAGTACATGGCTCATAGGATATTATGGGCAGTCACAGGGGTAGAGAAATTTTTTCCATAGGCTAAATTGTGGAAGGACTTCAGAAGTTAGCTTTGTTGCTCATTGTCTACGCAACGGAGGAACATCCCATCAAGGCTCCTCTTGTATAGGCCATTGTCCCAGAGGACAAAATTAGCAAATTTCAGCTTGATGGTTTTCCTTTCTTTTTAAGATAGGTCAGTAAGACACTCACCGTAAGTAAGGAAATGAGCAATACCTAAATACCACTCATTTATGCTGGAGACAAAGAGGACTATTGGTGTGTCTCCCGCCTCTGATTCTTCATGCTCTATTCTTTTTGGCTCATTATCAGCAATTAGTTGGCATAAACCCTTTCCATGCACCAGCTTTGTGGGCTTGATGACTAAATCAAACTCCTAGATCTTAGCAACCTAGTTGCCTCTCTTCATCCCAAACTCCTACTGAGTCAGTATGGATTTGACCATGGTGTAGGAACCAAGGTAGTAACTCGTGAATTGAGGATGTAGAAATGAAAATGCTTTACTGCCTTCACCATTGCATAAACGTGCTTTTCCATGTTTGAGTACTTCAACTCATGAGTTTTGAGAGGATAGATCATGAAGGAAATGGGAGATTCCATACCTTCTTTATTCTGTTGAACTAGAATTGTTGAATGCGTATGTTTTGAAGCATAACTGTATATGGTGAACTCTTTGTTATAGTGTAGACAAACCAAAATTGGAGTGTGGGCAATGGCAGTCTTGATATTCTCAAATGCTGACTTGCCTTCTTCAGTCCAGTTGAAGGTGGCCTTTCCCTTCATCATGTTTACAATGTGCCTAGTCTTCTCAGCAAACTCAGGAATGAACCTCTACAAGAAATTCACCTTTCCAAAGAAAGAGCAAACAATAGTCTTACTTGTGGGCAAGGTAAGTTCTTGGATAGACTTAACTCTATCTGAGTCAATATTTATGCCCCCTTTGGACACAATGTGTCCAAAAAGTTTCCCCTCTATTATTCTAAAAATTAACTTTTTGGGATTTAAGGAAATGCCATTTTGGTGGCAGCGTTCTAGCACTTGTTACAAATGGAGCACATGATCTAGGTGATGCTTAGAAAAGATAGTCAAGTCATCAAGATAAACTATGATGAACTTACCCATCTCATCCTTGAAGGTGAGGTCCATTGCTCTTTGGAAGGTGGCACCAACATTTATCAAGCCAAAAGGCATCCTTCTATATGCAAACGTGCCCTATGGTGTGGTGAAAGTAGTCTTATGCTGGTCTGCCTCACCAACTTCAATCTAATTATATCTTGAGAAGCCATCTAGCATTGATAACATCTCTAAACTTGTCACTGTCTAAAGCACTTGATCCATGATTGGCAAAGTATAGCTATCCTTCAAGGATGACTGATTCAAATTTTTAAAATCCACACAAAGGCAAATTTCACCATTCTTCTTCCTTACAGGCACTATATTGGCAATCCATGTGGAATGATGGATTGGGAAGATTATCCTGGCATTTAGCATTTTTGAATTTTAGATAGAATAGTAACTGATATTTTTAGATTATAATGCCTAGACCTTTGCTTGTAAGGTGTCGAATCAGCCTTGAGAGGAATGTCATGTCGAATTTCATCAGGCCGGAGTGACTTTAGGTCATCATAGGAGTATGCTAGGACGTCCATGTACTGATTGAGCAAAGTGGTGAACTTGAACCTCTCCTTAGGAGTACAACATTTACCAATGTTCACCATCTTGGGATCTTTTTTGGTTCCAGATTTACTTGATCAAACTCTTGGGAGGAGCTTGAATCCATTTGCTACTGTTTGATGAATCTACAATGTTTGTCAAATAGTTTCTCAAGGGAAACCAAGCCTCTGGGAATCTTATTCCCTTTAAGTTGCAAGAACTCCTCACCTGTGCTTGAACTTGATTCAGGGCTCGATTCAGGCTTTTGAGGTTCACTGACTTCAAAATGCAGTTGTTCAAAGCTGTCCTTTTGCTCTAAAAAGGCAATGATTTGATTGTCATTGTTGAACACTTGTCAATGATTGGCATTATCAAGTACACTTAGTTAAAATACCAGCTCAATGGTGTGCCTATCTCCTTTGAAGTTTGGGTGGGGGACCAAGAGAGTAGCTAAAACAGTGAGTGCATCAGCCCAGTCATTGAATTCTCTAGGAACTACAGAGATGTTGAAAGCATCAAAGTTTTTAAGTTGATCCCAGACTAAATTATGGTAGTGGCACAATCTTTCATTCTTGGTTTGATATAGGTTTCTCACCTGACAAACCAATAATTCAGCATCTCCTTTGGCATGAAGGAGTTTGATGCCTCTATCCCTAGCAGCTTTTAATCCAAACAATAGAGATTCATACTCTGCTGTGTTATTAGTATTATTGAATTGAAATTTATAGGAAGAAGGAAAAATATCTCCTGAGAAGGTATTAACACAACCCCAGCTCCTGAACCGATGGAGGAGCAGCTATCGTCAAATTCAAGAATCCATACCTCATTTGATACTGATTTTCCTTTGGATTCTTCTTCATTCAGAGAAGAAGATTCTTTCACATTTGCCTTGCGCTCTGCCAATTCATCTACTATTTCAGCTGAACGCATCTCCAAGTTGTCAGTAGTAGGAGCTTCATCCATAAATAGAAAGTAGTTACCCATGCCTGAAGACTCAAACAGGGTTTGAGCTTCAGGTGCTGAGGTATGGGTAACCACATACTTTGCTTCCTTCTTAGGGAGCAGCCTCTTCATAACACCTTTCACTGGAATCCTTGCCTATGATAAATCCATGCTCAATTCACCACCAACATCCCTACAAAATTTTTTCCCAAGAAGGATGCCATAAGATGCTGGAATGTCAGCCACCAAGATGGTCATCTTGATTCTCTTGTCTGGAAAGGTTGCAAATGCAAATTGGGCATCCTTAATTTGCCCCAGCAGTGGTACTTGCTTGTTCTCCATAGAGAAACATCTACCAAATGTCTTGGTCAATGTGAGGCTAAGGGATTCAACCACTTTGGCAAGCATGACATTGTCTAAAGCTCTAGAATCAATGATACAGTTATTCAACTGATGACCGTTTATCAACAATGAGACATAAAAGGGTTTAGTCCTACCAGGAGAAACAAGAGGGGTAATGACAAGATTGTTCCTGGTGGGCGCATTCTTGGGTGGATCATGTGTCACTTTGGGAATTTCTTATTAAGTAGCGATGGCCTAGTTTTTAACACATTGAACCAGTTTGTCTAATTGCTCAAGATGGGACTGCAGAAATTCAAATTTAGACATTTGAATTCTAGTTTTCTTTGCATGGTCAATGATATCAAATGTTGGAAACAAACCAGGCATGGAGGATGGGGGTTCATCTTTTTGATTTTTGGAAGGGGAGGACTGGACTGTGAATTTGAAGTAGAAGGCACATAAACGTTAGGGGTACTTACCTTTCTAGCAATCATCAGGTCCTTTGGCTGAAAGGGCAGAGTGGTCCCACGTTTAGCAATTGAAACTACTGGTTGAGGTTGCCCCTCTGTCTTCTCCTTGTCAACTTGTTGAGCTGGTTGATTCTTGGACTGGGTGAATACATCATATGACCCTTTAGCTGTATTGCCTTCACTTCGGGGTTTGTCCTAATAACTCAAAAAATTGATATTGGAGTCACTAGCTAAATCTTCTTCTTTCTCAGTGAAGAGATTAGCATCATCTTTAGGACTCAACTTAGGCTGGAATGAGAAATCTGATTCAACTTCAAGATATCCAACTGCTGAGTTAGTTGGAGGTGCTTCAATGGCAATATTATTTCTCTGAGGGGGAGGAAGATGATTGGTTTGCACTTGGTTCCTAGTAGCATGGCCCTGATAAGATTGATTAAGGAATGTCCTCCTTGGTACATCCTTATATGAAGCAGTAGATAACATCCCTTATGCCATTTGTTTTTTGAGGGCTAGCAATTCATTTGCTAGCTTCTGCACCATAAGATCAGTGGTGGCTGAAGGGGAGTATTCAAAAGAAAAAGAAGACTTACCTCTATGTGGATCTCTCCTTATCTTTCCTACCAAGATAAGGCCATATTCAACTTCAATAGCCAAATCTTGAGCAGCTTCGAGGTCTATGTGGCCAGCTCTTCTTAGCAGAAAACTCACTTCATGCAGTTGCGAGTTGATGAAGAAGCATTTGAGGTTTTCAGGGTTCACCTGAACAATAAAAGGAATTCGACTCCTCAGCTTATCAAAATTTGCTATGAAATCCCTCATAGGCTCATGAGGTTGCTTCTTCATTTGTGTGAACTAGGCCAACAAGAAGTGTGCATCTTCTGTAGGCTTGAATTTGGCTTTGAGTGTGTCCCAATCAATTACTGATCTAGCTTGCAGATGGTAGAACCAATCTGTAGTAGCACCTTGTAGTGTTTCCATGAAAAGCCTAACTACCACATCTTCAAATTCCATGCCTATCACGCCACAAGCTATGATGAAGGCTGCAATGTGTTCATCAGGTGAACTTTTCCATCCCCAAAGAATTTAGGAATTTTTTTTCTTGAGCTACGTGGAAGTTCATGCAGGGGTGGAGTCAAATTTAATGGGCCAAAAGAGTTACCCTAGGGGCCTTAAACTACCATGATTGGATTATTGAAAGCAGGGATAACAAATCTAGGTGGAATTTGGATAGGCAAGGCTCTGCTAACAATAAGAAAAGTAGCTCTACCTTGTGTTGGTGTCTTGGTACGGGTAGGAAGGACACTCCTGGATCGTTGAACTCAAAATTGGGAAGAAATCAAATCAAAATTTCCTTGCTGTGCCAACTCAAAGATAGGATTAACAACACCTTGAGCTCTCTGGCTTCTGGTATACCATGGGGTTGCTAGATTGTGAATCAAAAATAGAAAAGGACTGGTCTTACTTCAATTTAAAGCTTGAGGCTTCAAACTGCTTGTCCTTCCTCAATGGAGTTGCCAAAAATTGTTGGGTGAATATTTTGTCAACTAGCTAACTGGTGAGCAAAATAGGTCTCTTCAACCACAACATAGGGAGATTGGTCAGCCAGATGTGCAGGTTTACTACATCAATAGGGGACAAATCTCTCCTCTCATTAAGGGGAGGTTCCCTATGAATATGCAGGAGCTATATACTATATATAAATAAGCAAAAAATAATACTCAAGGGTAGGATAAGCCATCCATCTCTCTTTTTTCAGAGATAATGTTAAAAAAATAGGAGAAAATCTTGGTGAAAGCACTAAAGGCACTTCACTTCTTTCAAAAGTGTTCTTGCAAGAAAAAACATGAGTTCTTTGAGGTAGTATAAGTAACTGGTAACAGGGAACAATAACTAGCAAAATGAAGTGTAGCACAAAGTCTCCACTTCAGCTGCCCAAAAAGTGAGATACAAAGGACAATGAGGGCACAAATTCATCCCAAGGTCCTTTACATAGAAATGGAATATGAAGGATTATGAGGGCACAAAGTCATCCCAAGATCCTTTACATAGGAACAGAAAGAAAACACACATTGAAGACAACTATGGCAGCACAAAGTTTGAAAGTAGCTGGCTTTAGGGCACCTTCCATATAACTTCCACTAGCTCTACTTGTTAAATTACATAAAAAAGAATACATTTAGGAAATAGACATAAGAACAATCTCCTAGAATGATACAAGCTATAACAGCATAAAGTCTGAAAGTAACTTGCTTTCTGATTCAAACAAAGAAATATGATAAACAATCTGAGCTCAAAGTCTCAGTGATGCCTTTCAATTTGGGTAGAGTTTTTCTTCTAGGAACAAGAAGATCTCCTTTGCATCGAATGAGAGATTAAAATATATAGAGGCCAAGAGAGGCTTGGCACTTTGTCCTATGGAGTGACCCATGCTACACAATTAATGCCTTGGATGCATTCTTGGTTTTGTCAGGGAGGGTCATGCTAGAGCAGGGTGACTACCTTAACTATGGTGTGTTCGATTCATCTCTAGTGTTTACTTCCAAGCCTAAATCACTTATTTTATCACCTGCTATCCTCGTGACTGTCTACTCTGCCTTTACTCCAAAGGGGACAAGCATGCTGTGCTTTTAACGCTGACAAGCCCCAAATACCTACCTAGTGAACTGCTCCACCTACTGGGAATAACTCCTACTGAGTTTCCCTCTTTGTCTCTTCTTCCATTTAGACCTGGCCTTAGGGTCTTTGAATGTATCAGGTCCATGTTTTAAGCCTACAAAGATCAACATAAACTTTATTGCAACAAATATGACGTCCATGGGTCTTTCATATTTATTAGCAACTTCTTTGTGTCTTTCTTGCTTGTTATGGCTACTTTCCACTATGACACAGGCGAGGACATGTGGCAGCATCTATAGTTTCTAAATAAGCTCATCAAAATAACCTTTGAAACTTGTTAGAGACCATTGGCATGGATGCAGACACTTGGTAGCTTCTGCTACGCTGGGATGGAAAATGTGGTGAGTTTCGCTGCATTAAAACGTGTGAGAGGTTGTTGTCTTGGCATGTGCCACTTGGCAGCTTCTACTGTGCTTTGAGGATTAACCTTTTTTGAAGGGAATGTGCCCTTCAGGGTCTTGAAAAAAGGTCTATTTTTGAGTGTCGAGTGTCCCCCCGCAAGGGTACTAACCCTTCAAGATCATCTAGGTGGCCTTCGGGCTATTAATTCTTTTGAAGGGCTTTTCATCTCTTTATTTCCTTCAGGCAAAATATCTGAAGGAAACTTTTCCTTGGATCTGCGTCTCTACATTTGAGAGTGCTTTGTCTTTGACATGTGGCACCTTCCACCACCTTTAACCAGAGACACGTGGCATCTTCTGCTAGAACATGTGAGGACACGTGGAAGCATCTGCCTAATTTATAGGAGCTCTTAAAAACTTTTGAGAATCTGTATCTGATAACACGTGGTGGCTTCCACTGAAACTCTAGAGATACTTATAGAAAAATTTAGGACTCATTTATGATACACACCGATGATGACACTTGTCGACTTCTGCCTATTCTTATTAGGGACACGTGGTGTCTTCCGCCGCATCATACTGAAACCTTCCGCCGTTGACACTTGGCACTTTCCACTCTCAAGATTTTGCAACACCATAGAAACATTTGGGGCTCATTTGAGTTCTCATATACGATTACACTTGTCAGCCTTCACCTATTTTAGTCATTCACCCAGGACCCACCACAGTCCTTGCTCAATACAGTGAAGCTAAAGGAAGGGACTACAGATATTGACACTTGGAGGCTTTCAATAAGCTTCAAAAGGGACACATGGCAGTATCTACCACTTTTTAGAAACAAAGTATTATGTGTCTCAACAAATGACACTCGGTAGCTTTCACTCATCCTTTTCTTTTGGACGCACTTTAGTTGAGCCATTCATTGAACCATCTGTTTCACTACTTCTTTCTTTGACTAAGGCCACTTTTGAACCTTTGAACTCGTGAGTTATTGAACTTTGAAGCGGTTTCAGGTTCAACAGTTTAATCAGTTCATTCCTTTTATTTGGATAAGTCCTCTTCATCCTTTTTGAACCAAACATGTTGATCATTTCCTAAAAATGACTAAGTGTTGGAAATTGGTTCTTTTGACTGAACTCGCCTGCAGAAGCCTTTGAACCTACTAATCCCTTTACTAAAAAAGCTTAAAAAATTAGGAATTTGAAAGTTCAAAACAAATTTTGAGAAGGGAAGAGATTATTTTTGGCTGTACAGGACCAAAATAGTCATATGTTGTCCCAAAAATAAGAAGCTATTTTTTGGGGACAACAGCTGGCTCCAGTTGGGGAACGACCTTCAGTTGGAAACTCAAAATGCAGCTGAGGGGAGTAGAAACCAGAATCTCTAGTGCTGTTGAAGTATGCCATTGGGCTATGGAGTCATGTTACCCAGAAAGAAAGGCTCCAAAAAACAAAAATGAAAAGCACAAAATAGAAACAAAAGACTATACAAATATACATATGTACAGTGGAACTCATCTGATACTTCAAGAGTTAAAGTGCTTTAGATGTTGCCCATTGTGAGGCAGAGGAAAGAGAGTGCCATCTTGATAATTCAACAGAAAACTATTTTCACCATTGAGCTAATGAATGGTAAAAGGGCCCCTCCATAGGGAATCAAACTTTCCATGCATCCCCTTTGGTTCTCTTCTCTTGTCCCATAGTAGGACTTGATCTCTAATCTAGAAATCACGATTCTTTGCTTTCTAGTCGAAGAGCTTCTTCACCAGGCCTTGATGGGCGAAAATTCGGTCCACCACTACAATTCTCTATTCTTCCATCTCAGTCAGGCACATGATCCTCTTATCAAGGGCACTTTCATACATTTGATCTTCAATTGCCTTAGCCAATTTCAATGCTGGCAATTCCAGGGTGATTGGTATTTTAGCATTGAGTCCATAAAGAAGTTGGAAAGGAGACATACCAATTGCCCTCTTTGGTGTAATTCGATCTGCCCATAGAGCATCAACTAATGATTTATGCCACGTCCTTTAGTTGTCATCCACCAGCTTCTTGATGATAGCCACTAGGTTCGTATTGCTTGATTCAACCTGTCCATTCCCTTGTGGAAAGTAATCAAAAGAGTGGGAGAGTGTAATTTCATAGTAGAAATAGAATTGAGTAATCTCTTGGGAAGTGAAACAAGCTGAATTATTAGTGACAATCTTGGTGGGTACCCCAAACCTGGATATGATGTTTTCTTTGAGAAAATTTCATACTACTTCTGAAGTAGCATGTTTGGTTGGAACAGCTTCTACCCATTTGGTGAAGTAATCTGTTGTTGTGAAGACATAGTCATGTCCAGCACTTGAAGATGGGTTTATAGCTCTAATAAAATCAATTCCCCATTGCTGGAATGGCTCCTCTATGATCACCAGTTTGAGGGGTAGGGCAGCTAACTTGGGCCTTCCAACAAACTGTTGGCACAGTTCACATCCCCTGACCCACTTGTATGCATCTTGAAAGAGATTTGACCAATAGTACCTGGCTCGTAGGATCTTATGGGCAGTCACAGGGGCAGAGAAATGTCCTCTAAAGGCCAAATTATGGAAGGACTTCAGAAGTCAACTTTGTTGCTCCTTATCTACGCAACGGAGGAACATCCCATCAAGGTTCTTCTTGTATAGGCCATTGTCCCAGAGGACAAAATTAGAAGCTTTCAGCTTGATGGTTCTCCTTTCTTTATAATATAGGTGAGCAAGACACTCATTGTAAGTAAGGAAATGAGCAATACCTGAATACCACTCATTCGTGGTGGAGACAAAGAGGACTATTGGTGTGTCTCCCACCTCTGATTCTTCATGCTCTATTCCTCTTGACTCATTGTCAAAAATTAGTTGGCATAGCCCCTTTCCAGGCACCAGCTTTGTAGGCTTGATGACCAGATCAAACTCCTGGATCTTAGCAATCCAGTTGCCTCTCTTCATCCCAAACTCCTGTTGAGTTAGTATGGATTTGACCATGGTGTCAGGGACCATGGCAGTAACTCGTGAATTGAGGATGTAGAAACGAAAATGCTTTACTACCTTCACCACCACATAAGCATGCTTTTCCATGTTTGAGTACTTCAGCTCGTGAGCTTTGAGAGGATAGCTCATGAAGGAAATGGGATATTCCATACCTTCTTTATTCTTTTGAACCAAAATTGTTGAAAACATATGTTCAGAAGCATAACTGTATATGGTGAACTCTTTGTTGTAGTCTAGACAAACTAGAATTGGGGCGTGGGCAATGGCAGTCTTGATATCCTCAAATGCCAACTTGCCTTCTTTAGTCCAGCTGAAGGTGGCCTTTCCCTTCATCATTTTACAATCTGCCTAGTCTTCTCAGCAAACTCGAGAATGAACCTCCGCAAGAAATTCACCTTTAAAAGGTATCACTGCCACCTAGGGTTTATGACTATTATATTAATTGAAAAAATTGAAAAAAAAAGTGTCATGATTAAACAATGCCCAAACAACAGTCTCATTTATTATCTTATATGCTTTATGCACATTGGTCCAAATTTTGTGATATTGAATTATTATGTCAAATTTTTTTAGCTTTAAACTTTTCGTGTGATATTTTACGACCCTCACTTTTATATTGTTTTAAATATGTTTCATGTTAGGTATATTTACACGATTTTAAATCTCTCTCAAGATTTTTTTATATGGTCTTAATATGTTTGTTTAGTTTTTCTTTAAAATTGGGTGTAATCATTCCACTGTTCATTTTTTTGCACACTTATAGACGAGTGAAGTACATATTTTTTGATAATTTGGTAGATACTTAATATATTGAGCACATATTGGATACACGTGAGAAATATTTTGTTGTTACATTGAGCACATATTAAATATATGTAAGGCATATTCCACTATTTTGTTACTCAACCATTCTTTTTTCAATTTGAGGGGTACAATACATCATACGAACTAACCCGCCCTATCTGGTTCTCTCATTATGTGTATGTAACCACAAGAGTATTTATTATTATTATTATTATCGCTAAAGGTTGAGAACCAACAATTAGAATCAAAAACTAAAATTCATGGTTAACCCTAGTTGATATATAAAACATTGATGACGGTTATCTATTCAACATTTTCTTACATATACTAATATTATTTATACTAGAATGAAAAATAAATGTCTATATTTACTTTTTTAATTATCTATTTAAAATTTCATCTCATATCTAATATGATTTTTAAAAAAATAAAATTTTATTTTATATAAAATAAATAAATATACACATACAACCATCAATTTAGTCTTTGATGGAATACATTATTAAGATAGGTTTGGATGACAAAAGCTAGCTTATCAATCAATAATCTTCCTTTATTGTCATGCATATTTCACATTTTTAATTAGGGTTGGTAATCTACTCTTCATAATCATGATATGCATTTTTCACATTTTTAATTAAGTTTGGTAATGTACTCTTCATAATCATGATATGCATTTTTCATATTTAGTAATTAGGCTTGGTAATGTACTCTTCATAATAATAATATGTATTTTTCATTCTCCCCCACTTTTTTTTTTTCACTTGCTTTTGACTCTTCTTTCCCACGATTCATATAAATAAATACAAATTAATTGAAAGAAGCAAAGTTTAAGCACGAGTTAGAATAAAGACACTCAAATGTTATTGAAATTCATACTGCATAGATGATATTGAAATTTATTCTTTCCTTTTAGTCAAATTGGAAAAAAAGTGGGGTTGGAAGTGGAAGAGTGCACATGATAAGAAGGTGAAAGGATGAAAAAGAGAAAAGGCATGGTAGCTTGTATATTATGGATTTGGTTAGTGGAAATAAAGGAGTGATAAATTCAAAAATCCTTTCTTTTTTCCATTAGTTTGGTGGAGTTTATAAATTTATCTTTGTAGTTTGATTAAATTTATTGATGTGTGTGCTTTTAAGATATTTCTAAGACCTAGTTTTTGTTATTTTTTATTATTTTATGATATTATTTTATTATTCTTTTTTAATAATATTCTTTAGATTTTCAAGTTTAGATAGATTCAACCCACTTTTAACGGATGGTGTGGGTTACAGTGTTAGGTATAATAGGAGGATCGGGTTTCCTTTTGGCTATCAAAAGATAAAATAGAAATAACTTACTAGAAAAGCGAAGATAAAATCCAAAAGAGACACAAAAGCAAAAGAACCAAAAAAGACCGCAGGGTCTCAAGAGGAACCCAACATGAAAAAAATACCATTTTCGTAAGTAACTGGTGCAAGAGCCAACATGGATAGAGAGAGCAAAGGCCTAGGGCTCAAAAGCATCCAATTTTTATTAGATCGGGAACCATAAAGCATCTATTGCATTTGACTGGTATGACAACCAATCAATTTTTGTTGGACTAAAAGCCAACATGGACTTGGTTACAAAAGAAGATCTAGGTCTCTGAAAAACCTTCAAGGTCCCCAGAGGACCCAAACTCTGATTGAAGCCAAAGGAGGAAACACCAGTAACCAAATGTAACATTGGCCAATTCACCTCCATAAGTTGCCATGATTTGAACCGTATGTGCTCATAATGCTCCCAAGGTTTCAATTCTTTATAAATTCCACTTGCACTAAATTGCATCCATATGTAATGCATCTCCACGTCACCCTCACCATGTTTTTATGCACTCTTCCATTCATTCCAATAGATCACCTTGCAATTCATAGAAATAATAGTTGGTTGTCTAAATAATTATACAACCATCACTTGAAAATAAGAAGATCAACTCGTCTTTTCCATGGTGCTACATGCATGATAGGAAACATGCCTCAAATGGATGTGGACTCTTGGGATGCAATGATTGTGAGGTATACACAAAATGGGTTTGTTGAAATGGCCTTGGAAACTTTTAATCAAATATAATGAATGAAGAGAGTATACTCTATTTAAAAAATAATTCCAAATTGTACATGCACCCTATATATGATCACGAGGCATTGAAATTATTTCACTAAATGTAACAAACCCTGAGCATACTCTCAACATGTGCCAAATTAGGCGATTTGAAATATGGTGTCAATATCTAACATACTAGAGGGGGAGTGTTTTTAGATGTATATAAAAGTGCCCACTATCCTATGAATTTGCCATCATGTAGCTTTTTTATCAGCCTTCTATTTCAAATTTACACCCCTTCTAAATATTTTGTATGATATCCAAACCTTATCAATGGTTGAGAGTATTTTTTTTTAATCCTTGTCAAGAATAAAAGCAATAAAATAATAGAGTGTGTATTTTTTCCATCTCCTTTTATTTTTAAAAATTAGAGCATAGAAGATTGTATAGGTTTCATAAATGTATGACACCTTTAAGACACATTTATGATACATTCACAACACATTTACAACACCCTTGCAACAAAAATAATAATGAAATGTTTATTTTTCATTTACAATGACTAAATTTTATGACATTTTAACGTTGATTTTACAATGCTCCTAATTATGACTTTCACATACATATTGTCTTAAGAGTGACCTAAGTCTAACTTAAAACTATTTCTTAAATTTGACTTAAATCACACGAAATGTCTTAGTGATTGTGAACAACCCTACAATTAAAGTGAATGTATGTTAGTAAAAGTACACAATTTGGTTATGTATCGACACATATTTGCAACAATCAATATGAGAATCTGGTGATGTTCATCTTGCTTAAGGAGAGTCAATGACTTAATTTTCAAATTGATTCCACAACCACCACATGCCCCTATCAATACCATGCATAACATGGCCAATCATGGTGAGATGTTTACCCATTTGTATGTGATGGGTAGTGATATCTTCATTCACTAGTTTAATTTTTTGAGAGATTGGATGAAAATGGTGTGATTTATAATAATGGTAACCCTTTTGAATTATTTTTCAGTGATTGTTGATGTTGTGTACAAATTGTCAATGATAATATGAAGTGCAAAACCCATCATCATCCTGATCTCCCATATTTGAATGATTATAAAATAGGGATAATATGGTTGCCCACACCAATTTAGAAAAGATACATGACAATGATGTTGACTGGAGGAGGATGCCATTGAAGATGGTTGCATCGTACCAGTCACATCCAAAATACACACAGAATTCCACATTATCAATCGATAAGGGGAAAAATCAATACCTCTTTCTGGATGCATGGCCACTGAAGATACAAAATCAAAGGAAAATTCAAATATCTGGTTCTCTCATTACGTCTATGTAACCACAAGATTATATAATATTATTATTATCGCTAAAGGTTGAGAACCAACAATTAGAATCAAGGACTAAAATTGATGGTTAACCCTAGTTGATATATAAAACTTTGATGACGGTTATCTATTCGACATTTTCTTACATATATGAATATTATTTTTACTTGATTGAAAAATAAATGTCTATATTTACTTTTTTAATTATCTATTTAAAATTTCATCTCATATTTAATATGATTTAAAAAAAATAAAAATTATTTTATATAAAAAAAATAAATATACACATACAACCATCAATTTAGTCTTTGATGGAATACATTATTAAGATAGGTTTGGATGACAAAAGCTTACTTATCAATCAATAAACTTCCTTTATTATCATGCATATTTCACATTTTTAATTAGGGTTGGTAATGTAATCTTCATAATCATGATATGCATTTTTCACATTTTTAATTAGGTTTGGTAATGTACTTTTCATAATCATGATATGTATTTTTCATTCTCCCCCACTTTTTTCTTTTCGATTGCTTTTGACTCTTCTTTCCCATGATTCATATAAATAAATACGAATTAATTGAAAGAAGCAAAGTTTAAGCACGAGTTAGAATAAAGACACTCAAATGTTATTGAAATTCATACTACATAAATGATATTGAAATTTATTCTTTCCTTTTAGTCAAATTGGAAAAAAAGTGTTGTTGGAAGTGGAAGAGTGCACATGATAAGAAGGTGAAAAGGATGAGTAAGAGAAAAGGCATGGTAGCTTGTATATTATGGATTTGGTTGGTGGAAATAAATGAGTGATAAATTCAAAAATCATTTCTTTTTTCCATTAGTTTGGTGGAGTTTATAAATTTATCTTTGTAGTTCGATTAAATTTATTGATGTGTGTGCTTTTAAGACATTTCTAAGACCTAGGTTTTGTTAATTTTTATTATTTTATGATATTATTTTATTAGTTTTTTTTAATAATATTCTTTAGACTTTCAAGTTTAGATTAGATTAAACCCACTTTTAATAGATGGTGTGGGTTCGAGTGTTAGGTATAATAGGAGGTTTGGGTTTCCTTTTGGCTATCAAAAGATAAAACAAAAATAACTTACTAGAAAAGCGAAGATAAAATCCAAAAGAGACACAAAATCAAAAGAACCAAAAAAGACCACAGGGTCTCAAGAGGAACCTAACATGAACAAAGCACCATTCACGTAAGTAACTGGTACAAGAGCTAGCGTGGATAGAGAGAGCAGAGGCCTAGGGCTCAAAAGCATATGATTTTGATTAGATTGGGAACCAAAAAGCATCTATTGCATTTGACTGGGATGACAACCAATCAATTTTTGTTGGATTGAAAGAGCTAGAGCCTAAATCTCAAAAGTACTGACAAATTGATTTTGACTGGATTTAGAACTAGCCTAGTTACAAAAGGAGATCTAGGTCTCTGAAAAACCTTCAAGGTCCTTAGAGGACCCAATCTTTGATTTAAGCCAAAGGAGTAAACACCAGTAACCATTCTAGACTTAAAGGAGCATGAGGCCCAGATCTCTAAAATAAGCATTTCGATCCCCTAAGGGACCAAACACTCCAACAATAACCACTTTTTACTGGTGCAATACCCAATCAGTTTTAGCCAGACCAAAAACTAGCTTGAATAAATGAAGCAAGAGGCCCAGGTTTCAAAATGGACCCTCCAAGTCTTGAGGGGACCAAAGTCTCAATTTTGACTGAATCGAGGACCAACCTAGACACAAATGGAGGTTCAGGTCTTCAGATTCAAACACAAAGAAAGAAACCCTGGAGGGTCCCTAGAGGGACCCAAAACTAACAAGGCATAGCTAAAATTAAAATGAAATAACCATGATAGCCATGAGGGTAGGAACCAAGTCCTCAAACCCATCTCCATAGAATGATTTTGAGAATTATAACATAACATTTCCAAGCAACATAAATATGGCCAACATAACCATGGCAAGTCAAATCCATAAATGAGACCAAGATCCCAAAAGAGAATAAACATACCAGCCAATTTGGATATCTTCATAAGATCCCCTAAGCTTAAAAATATAAAATATTTACTATTATGATTCTGGCTCTCCCTTTTGCTTAGAGCCAAAGCATTAACAAAGCCATGATCAATTAGATCAACCCAACAAGCCAGACAAGAGGAATAAAAAGCGAGTCCACCATAGTGAAATATCATGGTGTCATAAACTTGCAACAGGTCCACTCTGAGTAGGCTGGTACTATAAAAACAACAAAACTTACACAAAACTTTTTCCTTTTACATATTAAAGAAACCAATGCTATAAAAAGGGATTTTGAGCTTAGTCTCAACCTTGGGCCAGTCATCAGACATGACCCAAAAATCTAGAGCATAAATCCTATACCAGTTGGCATTGTCACAAACTCTTTCTTCTAGTACAATACAAAAATAACAAGAAGAGGTAAATCAGAACACACCTTCAGGTTTAAGGGTTGGTCCAATAGATAAGGTGTGGAGTGTTCCCTCTTTGAGCTTAGTCTTAATCTTAACCATTTCAGAAATGTTCCTTGTTTTCCAGGCAAGGGCATACCTTCGTAGGTCGTAATGACCACTGATTAGAGCCGTTGTTAAAAGAGAATTTTCACATAATTGGATCAATGAAGCCAAAATATCACTAAAAATATGAAACATGGCTAATTCTTTCCCCTAAAGAAAGCATTCATGAAAATGAAAAATATACATTCCACTTGGAGCGTCCCCCTCTAGTGGTTTTGAATCCATGTCTCTGGTGGAATTTCAAGTTTGATAAATATTTTCTATCTAATTCTTCAATTGAACATATATTTAATTTATTTACTTAATAAATATGAATTATATTAATATGCGAGTTGTGATTTAATGGGTGATTGACAATAAAAAATAAACTGCTCCCATTAATTCATAAATTCAAGTCATACGAAATCTAAAAATCCATAAGATATGTTGAGAAAAGCATTGTTCCTGAAAAAAAATGGAGCTCAATATCCACTATAAAATCCCTTTGTATATTTAGTAGGTTTGAATTTGACCAATATGGATCTTCAACATACTTTTGCAATGATAAGTGAGCCTCTAACCTTTGAACTCCTTCAACAAAATATAAAACTCAAATGTAAATCTCAATCATTTTTAGTTTTTGTATTAACATAAAATATTATTAATAATACTTTGAAAAATAAATAGAGTAAACAAGGAATACAATCGTATTGATATGATACCCACACATTAGAGTCTATAGACCTCAAATAAAATAAAATAAACTATCCTAAAAAAAAATGAAAACTATCCTCAAAAATTTGAGAAGGAATGAAATTGTTTGATACTATGTAGTAAGAGGACCAATCTTAGAATGTTGTGACAACCCTGGTTTTATATATGAGCAAAACACTCCTAATATAAAGGTTAATTAATGTGTATTATTTCTTGGAATATTAGAAGTATGGGTTCTTCAAACAAAGATGCCTTTCTAAAAAACAAGTTAAAAACAAAACACATTAATATGGTCCTACTACAAGAAACTTGTAGATTTAGAGGTCTCATTATTCCTGTCTTCTGTAATATATAGGTAATAAACAATCTATATTATATAACTTAACTTGAATTATAATCATGTGGGATGCCTCCATGTATTATATCCATTACATTAGAATTTGACTCCATGTATTATATTCATTACATTAGAATTTGCCTTAGGGAATAACTACATATTTTTATTCCATTGAATTCCGAGAACATTTCATCATATTAAATGTTATATCCCTTCAAATGGAAATCATCGAAGTTCTTCCCTTTCTCTTCTTAAAAATATGATTCCTTCTATTAAACCCATCAATCTCGATTTAATGGGTTATTTTAATAGTATTATAAATTTTGGGGAAACGAAAGGGGGAAATACTATTAATCTTAAAACAATACAAAAAACTCATCTCAATTAATAAAAAAATCTTCATTGATAGGTTTTGATTACGTTCAATATTTTTTTCATGTGGGAAAATAGATGTAGAGGACAATCATATATTGTAGAGAAATTAGACAGAAAATCTGACCTTTAAATGGTCACAATAAGAAATATTTCATGAATGATTAGTAATGTTACACTTTCTAATCATTAGCTAATTATTTTTTCCATCAAATATGATGAAAAAGTTCACATAAACCTCAGTTCATATTTGAAAAGATATGGACAACACATTGTAGGCTTACACAATTGATTTAGTATTGGTGGAATGAAGTGTAGTAGATTCAGGGTCATCGAATGTACAAGTTTATGGAAAAAATCAAGAATCTCAAATCCCAACTCAAACATTGAAGCAAAATGGTTTTTGGTAATATCTTCCAAGAAGAAAATGAATTAGATATAGGTTAGAACAAACTCATAATGAAATCATAGATACAAGATTCAAAAAAAAAAGAGAGGATCAAAGTTTTTTTAGCGACACATAGGTACAAACACAATTTTATCTCAAAACCTTATGTCTAATATATATATTTATAAATGGATTTCAAAAAATTAAGAAAAGATACAAAAATAATCCTAATGAGATTCTTGATCATTCTACTAAGTACTGCAATATTTTTCTCATAGAATATCTAATGACCCCACAATAATAAGGGAACTTAGGAAAGCTACTCCAACTCATATATACTAAAACATTTGATTTTGATAATATTATTTTGATGAAACATAGTCCTATCATATTGTCATTTCAGTTAGACAAGGTCCTTAGTCTAGATGGCTTCAAAACATTTTTTACTAGTTATTTTGACAATTGATTAAAGATGATATGGCAACCCTCATTGAATAATCTAGAAGTGATTGAATAATGTTACAAACTATGAATACTACAAATTTGATTCTTATTACCAAGAAAGAGAAAGCAATAAAATGGAACAATATCGACTTATCACTCTATGTAATATGATCTACAATATCGTTTTAAAATTAATTACCTCTAGAATCAAACCTCTTTTTCTAATAATCATTTATGGTTTCAAATTAGTTTTTGTCCCTGGTATGCATATTACAAACAATATAATAACAATAAAAGAGATAGTTGATTCACTTCACTCCAACAAAGTTGTAGGTGCCCTCATCAAGTTTTATGTATCAAAGGCATTTAAAAATTTTAATTGGCATATTTTAAAAGGGGCTCTAAAAGATTTAGCTTGTAGTGATCAAATTAATATATTTCCATTTTAATTGGAGAAACTCTCAA
>JARHVA010000233.1:6477500-6535186 GCA_037957365.1 Torreya grandis | reverse complement strand
TAAAAATATCTAGCATGTTCCTAACTATACTATTTATTATACATTTGTTGTTTACTACATGTTATTAGACATCATACATTATTTTTATATAAACATATGTTTCATGCTTCATTTGAGTGTGTTACATGCATACCCAGATAGATGATATATGCACATAAAGATATTGGGCCTTCCCTCCAGTCATTTCATAAGTATGTTGGTGGCATATATTTATTTGAACATGATACACCTAGTTTATATTATTATATGATAACTTTAAATTACCATGTTTGATCTTATATATTTACACATGCCTATATCCATGATTATACCTTTCATAATGTACTTGATATGTTAGTTACTTAACAATTTTTGTAAACACATACTTTTAGGAACTATTATGGTATGTTCATGTTGGTTTCCATATTCCATGATTTCATTTATTCATTTACTTTAGTGTGATACTTGATGTATATTGTCTTACATTGTATTAACTATTTGATAAATTTGATATGCTATTTTGTTATCCTCTTTATAAATATCAATATGTCATTAGTTATTGTATAGACAGTTGAATATGTCATTATATGCTTTGTTTGAAATTTGAGCATGCCCCTTGTATTAGGTCTCCTTGGACCATTTCCTTTTGATTTAATTTTGAGTGCTATTGATTACTTACTAAGTTTATATTGTTACTCTCTAGACATTGCCTTGATTTATATCATGCATCTTAGGGCTTGATAAGATCACATATTGTATGCCTCAATTTTATATCTACCTAAAGATTTTTCTCCTATATATACATGATCTATAAATAGATTATATAATTATCTTATCCATTTGAGTTAAGGTAACTACCAAATTATATTTCCCCTAACCTCAAAAGGGGGCATATTAGTGGGGGCATGTCATAGAGGCATGAATTCTAATTTTTTTTTAGTTTCAAATTATAGTGGGGCATGTCAAAAAAGCATGAACTCCATACTTATTTAGTACATAACATATCTATATTACAATGGAACATTATATAGAAGCATGTTCTCCACATTTTCTCTAGTTCTTAGATTCTATAGATTTAATGAGGGAATTTTCATCAAAACATGTCCCTCCATACTTGCACTAATTCCAAATTCACCATATTTCATAATTATATTTAGATACATATTTTTGGAAGCATTATATACATTAGTACTATTATTATAACTATGTTTCAGCTTAAGATATATACAAGGTGCATATACCATGCAAGGGGCACCTAAAATTGAAAAATTAAATCATTTTCTAGCTTTTAAATACTATTAAGGATTGTTATCATACCCAAGATAGATTGTCATAGACTATCATTGAGTCAATCTACTACACTATTTGGTTCACCACTGGAAGGTTTAGTTGATTAAATAACTTAATCTTACCAAAATTATAAGAAATCATCTAGCTTAACTAGGATTATAGGTTGGATTTGATTAAATCATCCACCCTCACCATATATATAGTGTGAGTTGATTAAATCACTTAGACTTACTAGGTTATGCACATATTGAGTTGCATGACTCAAATGAAACAAACTCAATGGTCATGTTATGACTCAACACATACGTGTAATCATAACCTTGTTATTTTCAATTTAAAACATTTCAAATCCTTTCAATTTCATATTTCATTCACTAATTATTTAATGTAATTATTTAACCCTAAAAATATCTAGATTGGGGTTATTTAGGGTTAAAGGGGATAGAGATAACCTAAGGTACAAGGGTGATAGACTATATATATAATAGGCCAATTAGATGTTAAACTTAGATCTAACATATGTTGAATTAATTACACTAAGGATTAAAATAGTAAGTAAAATTATGCTAGATATAAAAATGGTAAAGAAAAAAGTATTTAGTTAATTCTGATGCTGATACATTTCTATATTTGGAACATCTAAGAAGCATATTGGAAGATTATCTTAGAATAATTGGTAAATTATAGATTGAGTGCATCTAGAGTTGTAGATACAAGCATCAAACTCAGATGGTTGTGTCAATGCTACTATTTGAACCTGATGTAAGTGTTATATATAAAATACCTATTAGAAAAGGATGTGACCACATGTATACTTTTGGGATTGTATTCACCTTTAGTCTAGTGAATTTAGATTTGGTTCATGGACTATTAATCCTCATGAAATTGTAAAACCCTAGTTATTCATCTTTATAGTGACCCTAAGGAAAAATGGGTTAGTGGGCACATAGTGTCAAGATGACCCCAAAGATCCCTCTATTAATGAGTGTTTCCTAGATAAGAAATAATCCTAATAGGGCCTCAAACTAATGTATTTCTCCCCTATGTGTGAATCATGAAATAAGTGGAAATCAAGTCTAACAATGACCTAGCTTATAACTTAGAAAATATAGCTCTTAGACTAATCTTTCAATACTTTAGACCTATGTATGTGTCATCCCTATGATTGATACATAAATAATATAAAATAGGGAAAATTTTCTCACTTGAATGTTTGATTAAATGCCTTTTTAAAGTTGCTTGGTGAGTAGGTAAGAAGTTTCTAGGTGGTGAATGACTGAGGGTTTATTTTATATTTATATCAATCCCTTTGGAGAAGTAACTCAAATTAAATCACTTGGGTTGATCATCAAGATATGTTTCATTTGAAAATTATATAAATTTAGGGTAATAGACACTTGCATCATATTCAGACACATGCATTGACGTAGATGTCTCTTTGGGATGCTAGTGCCCATGGAACATGAAAGTAGGTATAGAATCAAAACTTGCAGAGGTAGAATATAATTAGGTTTTAATAATTTTAGGAAAGATAAAATTTATGTGTCATCAACATAAGACTATTTGGACCTAGAAATAGGCCAAAGGGCATAAGATAAAATAGATGTGAGACATATACAATTAGAAAAAATCCATAATTGAGAGAAACAACCATGGTCTAAGTTTTCCAAGTGTAAGTACAAGTGTTATACAATCTATAAATATCATCTAATATTGGCCCCCCTTTAATATAGTAATGAAATTACTAGTTTAAATGAAAATAAATGTATACATGGGTTGGTATAACACACCTTGACTTTTATTAAATCCAACTTGAGTGATTTTCTAGTGATTGACCTGCAACTAAAAACATGTTACAATACATAATTAGTGTATATAATCTAAAATTGAAAAAAATTGAAAGAGAAACATTTAGGAGTACACCTATGTATCTATGTAATTACCTTGACTATTGGTAAGTTGATTTAAAATATGTATCATTATAAGGATCTAAAACTAGTATTATGACGTGTGTGTGTGTGTGTGTGTGTGTGTGTGTGTGTGTGTGTGTGTGTGTGTGTGTGTGTGTGTACATATATCTAATGAGATAGAGAGAAAGATATATTATAAATCACATGCCCCCAAGCTTAGATAATATGTGAGTTTCCACCTAACAGTTAAGATTATCTCAATTATGTAACCCAATCATGCATATATGCTAGTGATCATGAGTGAACAAAGTTAAATCATACTATAGAATTGGTAAGAATGAATGATACAATAATTACAACCTAAAAACTTAGTAATATTGAGTGATTTAATCACCTTAACCATACCAAAAGTGAACCAACTACTAAAATAGATTGGCTTAATATAGTCCTTAAAAGTATACCCTGGTGGGTGATGATTGTCCCTAAGAGTATTTTGAAATATGAAACTAATTTGGATTTTGAAATATTAGGCACACATTACATAACTTATGAACTTTAGATATGTATCATGATGAAAGTGTGTATAACAATGGTACCAATGTATAGAATTCTACCACAACTGTGAATCTGAATAATATAATTATGTGATTTGGCCAACTTGAAATTTTTTTAAGTGTGGAGAACATGCTTCCAAAGCATGCCCTTAATAAATATGGATAAATATAAAAAACTAAAATAAGTGTGGAGAACATGCTTCTAAATCATGCATCACTGAATCTAGATTTTTTGAATGTGTGGAAACCATGCCTATATGACAGCCCTATTGAGTTTGAAAACTATGAATGTGTTGAAACCATGCCTATATGACATGCCCCCACTAAATATAAAAATGATGTAAGTTCTAAATATTGAATAAATGTAGAGAACATTCTTCCAAATCATGCCTCCATTAAATCTAAAAACTATGCCAAATGTGAATAAGCGTGGAGAACATGCTTCGAAATCATTCCCCCACTAATATTCCCCCTCCCCACTTTGAGGTGAGGTAATAATAAGAATTGTTAGTTACCTCACCTCAAAAGGATAAGATAAATTTATAATATGTGAATGTAACCATATAGCATATAGAATAACATATATATGGAAATTTAGCATTGAATCAAATAGAATAATGTGTTTACATGAAGGCCTAAGATGCATGATAAATATATGGAAACATCTTTATAGTAACACTATGATATCAACAAGAAAGTAAAACACACACATAATCATCACTCAAAAGCAAGTTAACATTTTATGGTCTTAGGAGACCACAAAAAAGGGGCATGTTCAAGTGATATACAATGAAAGGGACATGACTTAGTGAAATGTTCACAAAATAAAGGATAATATATTCAAATTCCCATACAATAAATAATGACATGTTCAAATGTCAAATAAATCACATGTAGGCATAGGTACTATAAAAAAGTAACATATTCAAATCAGCGTTCATTTTAAGATACCATATTAGAAACTCCCTTAGTTTTATTTAGGTGAATCTAATTTGTATCCTTGGTGAATCTGATTTTTTTTTTAAATCACCTTCTTAAGCTTTTTTGTACAACTGTCTATCTACATAGTTAAAACATATAGGTTGTGGGAAAATTTTAAAAAGAATATAAATAACTTTTATAAAATTTAATATTTTTATATATTTTTATTATTATCAAATAGATATAAAATTTCAAAAAAAGATCATCTCAAATGGATTTTGTATGTAAAAGTTATAGCCTTAAGAAGTTGGTGCTCAGTTACATTGCATCATGTCATCGGATGATGGCACTATGTTGTGATACAGCACTATGTCACATGATAGTATTCTAAAATTTGGATTCCTCTTTAAAATTTATATAGTTTCAAAAAATAATAATCTCAAATTGAGTCCGTATGCAAAAGTTAGTGCACAGTCACATCACATCATGACATCAAGTGACAATACTATGTCACCTGACATCACTATGTCAGTAAATATTACTATGTCAACTAATAGAATTCTGAAATTTGGATTCTTCTCAAAAACATATACAATTAAAAAAATCCTCAAACTGAGTCCATATACAAAAGTTACAACCTTTGAAAATTGTTTAATTGCATCGCAACATGCCACTGAATGACAACATGTTACCGAGTAGTAGTATGATACCAAGCAATAGCATGATACCGAGTGATATCATGCTACTGAGTGATATCATGCTACCGAGTGACATCATGCTATCAAGTGATAACATCATGATGCTTCTGGGTGATAAAACCATGATGTAATTGGGCAACATTGAATACCAAATTTTCAAAGTTGTAACTTTTGTATACGAACTCAGATTGAGATAATAAAAATTAAATTGAATCTCTCTTTGAGATGAATTCAAATATGTAATAATATTAAGGTTTAAAAATTTTTTTATAACTTTTTTCTATTTATTGCACAACCTGTTTGTCGGGTGCCCTTAATATTCAACATGGCAATGAGGTAAAGAATGAGACTTGGATGGTAACCCTTGTGAAAATATGTACTATATATAATGTTAATCATATGGATAACCCCATAATTATTATAAATTATTATTGAGTTTACCCCTAATAAAATTTATATTCCAAAAATTTAGGTGAATGGGTCCTATGTACTACTCCCAAAAAATCACCAAATATAATTTATCAAAAAGTGAATATTTGTGAATTAACAAATATTCACCACTAAATGTTTCCCTAATTAAAATTCTCAAACAAGAATGAGAATATAAAGGAAATACACTCAAGGAAGTCTGTAAAGGAAAACATAAGAAACCATCATAAACATATCATAGGATCTCATGGATCAAATGCATTAGCAAAAAACATCAAGTGCATAGCCTATCAAGTATGCTATGAAATATATAATCATGGATAAATGCATGCGTAGGTATATATAATATCAAACATGATAATTTATAGTGATTCTCAAAACATATAATATGCGAATATCATGATCGAAGAAGTAGATATCCCTAATGTATATATGACATGAGTAGATGGAAGGCCCAATATATAAAATAGGAATAGATCATATATCTATGTATAATTTTATCACACTCAAGTATAAGCATGACACACATGTGTATGTAGGATTAATTGATATTCCATACATTAACATGGAACTAACACATAGATTACAAGGAGATAATAGAACATGTAGGTGAAAAAAATGTTTTTGGATTTTTGATTTTTTTTTGGTATTTTAGGAATATTTGAAAATGTATAATAAATGAATTCCTTATCATTAAAAGGTGTAAAACCACCTAGGAAATTTCATATGATTTATTTATTTCAAGGTAATCCCACCTCTTCAATGCTTTTTTCTAATGGTTTACCTGAAGCCAATGGTGCAGGAAAATAATCATACCCATCACGATGTATGTAAATCTATGTATCCATATCAAAAAAAGTAACATGTGTTTTTAATATCTAACTTAGCATTCCACTCGACTAGTCAATTTCATCCAAACTTTAGTTTCAAGTGTGTTTCATGGTCTAATATCCATATGGTGAAAGTTTCCACATGTGGGCCATAACATATAGGTAACCAAATTTACACTTGATATTCTAGCATTAATGGAGAGTATATTAGTTCATTTTTAGTATGCCCCAATTGTGTGAGAAATATGGTGCCACAAGTTTTATCTCACTTGTTAATATAAAAATAGAGATGGTGTAAATATACCCCATCAATATTTCCAATAATAGTTAAATATTCATACTTTGATCATTTTGGTAGATAATTATCTTCTAATAGTTTTGAATGATTTTTCCTTTTTACCACATCAAACACAATGTGTATTCATCTTTCATTCTTATATTTTTGAATTGGTTTCTTTAATTCCTCACATTGATTTGTATTATGGGCAATGATCCAATGATATTTACATTATGTTACCTTGTCTTTTGTAGGTATAAGTCTACTATGTGATATGTGTCTAATAGAAGGTAAATAAATAATTCTATGTTCAAGTAACATAGATAATATAATATCTAAATTATATTGCTATGTCATGATCCATAAATTTTTTTGTGAATCCTTCTGAGAAGATCCCACAATTCTCACATGATGAATTTACATTTTATCCTTGTAAGGTTGACTCAATGTTTTCATCCAAGAGGGATGTATGGAATAATAATCATTCACATGTTCATCTACTATACTTTTTTTCCCCATATTTAGATTCAATTTTGTATATTATGAAAGTGTATTTAGCTTAAATTTACTGAGACCTATAGGTTCTAATAGGTTATGTGAAAGATGATCAAGTGGAGAAAATTTTAGTTTTCATATTTTCTCATATGTCATATCATAAGTGGTATCATCATCACTATCATAGTAATCTAAAACATGGTCTTCTTTCTACTTAGTATTGACCATTAAAGGAAGCTCAAATGTTGGGGGTTCTTATGGTTATATTGGCTCCTTTAGAAATGGTTATTTCTCTTGATGTGCATCTATGTTTACCTCAGTATTTAGTCCCTTATTTATATCTAGATAAAAAAGATCCATTGTACTTGACTCACCTATTTAATACATGTGCATATGCTCAAGAGGAAATAATTATTTAGGTGGTACCACTATAGGAATACCTTCAATTTTAGAATGTATCATTTTATAAAATTTGAAAGGTTTATCAGCAACATGAATGGATAATAAGGTCCCATATTTATTAATTTTTCACATCATTGAAGTGTATATGGGATAATTTACATTGAATATATACAAGGTCTACCCAAAGGTAAATTATAATGTAATTATTGAGACATTACCTGAAAATTAGTTGAAATTATTTTGTTCCTAATTTCACATCCAATGTGATTTAACCAACTAGAGGGATATCTGAATTTTCAAATCATTTTATGTGCATAACCATTTTTTGAAGAATATTGGTGTTAATACCCATGGTGGTTAGGAATTTTATGCTATGAATGTTTAGTCCTGATCCATTTTCAATAATCATATTTTGTATGCCTTTATTTTACATGATCACTTATATGAACAAAGCAAAATTTTGGTCATTAATATATTTAGATGGTAAATATATTATATCAATGGTAATGAGCTTGGAATTATTATTTAAATCCTTCATGATATTCTTAAAATAAGCAGGCTCAATATTACTTGGAACTTGTGTCTCACACAATGCCTCATATAATATATCCTTATAAAAATTAGATTATTTTAGGAGTTCAAGGATTGAAGTTTTATCATGTGTATTTATCAATGGGTAAATAATGCCATATCCCTTATTTTTTATTATGAGCTTAGGTTGAAGAATTACCTTTTGTATATTAATAGGTGGCAGAATGGGTTGAGCAACCTTACCTCTTCGAGTAGTAACAACATATACCATGGAGTCTAATATAATCCATGGAAAAATAATGGGTGTGGGATGGTATATATCATTAAAATAATATTTATGTATAACAAATGGTTGAGATCATGCACATTGACATATAGATAATGGATTTATAACATTGAAAAAGAAATTTTGAAGAGATATCAAGTGTTGTTTATGCTTTAAAACCTCTCATGTTGTTTATGAATTTGATTAAAAATTTTAACAAGGGAAGTAATGTATAAAACTATAATGAACATCACAAATTGGAACCCAAAATGGTTGATAGATACATCCATGCTACACACATTTTATAGTAATCTATGATCAATAAAAAAAAATAGAAAACCCTAATTGACCTAGGGTTTGGAGTTAAAAGATCGAGTTCACAATATGTTTAACCATAAAATTCAAGATTGGAGTTATTTATGGTTAATGGGAATGTATATATCCTAAGGTAAAAGGGTGATAAACTATCTCTATAGTAGGCCATTTAGATGCTAGAATCAGATATAACATATGTTGAATTCATTAAATTAAGATATAATAAAAATAGTAAGTTCAACAATGCTAGAAATGGATGTGATAAAGAAACAAATTACTTAGCTAGTTTTGATTCTCATACAATTTTAGATCTAGAACAGGTAGGAATCAGACTAGAAGATGATTTTAGAATAGTCACCAAAATTTGATTTGAGTACCTTTGAATCCAAAGACACTAGCATTAACCTTAGAAATTTGCATTGATGCTACTATCTAAACTAAAACAGGTGTCTTATATGAAATACCTACTAGAAAAATATGTGACCACCTAGAGAATTTTGGATTTGTCCTTGCCTTTACTCTATTTTATTCATATCTAGGTCATAGACTATCACTCCTCATGAAATTATAAAACCCTAGGTATTCATCTTCATAATGACCTTAGGAAAAAAGGGTTGGTGGGAACATAATGTTGAGAAGACCCAAAAGACTCATATGTTAATGATCACTACCTACATAATAATACTCTGAAGAAGGCCTTATAATAATGTAGTTCTATCCTATGTGTTAGCTTGAGTGTGAATCATGCAATACATGTGAAAATTAAGTACAATAGTGACCTATCTTGTAACATGGAAAATATAGATCTTAGACTAATCCTTTAGTATTTCAAACCTATGTATATGTTATTATTATGACTGATATGTAAATATGAGAAAATATGTAAGCTTTGATCACTTACATGCTTCATTGAATTCATTTTGTAAGTTACCTAGTGAGTAGGTAAGTAGTTTTTAGGTGATGAATGAATGAGAGTGATCTTGTATTTATATCAAACCCTTTGGAGAATTAACTCACATTAAATCACTTAGGCCAACCATTAGGATATGTTTCATTTTAAAATTATATAACTTTAGGGCACTAGAAACATGCATCATAGTAGGACACCTACGTTGACATAGGTGTCTATCTAAGATGCTAGTGTCCAGGGATCAATAAAGTAGGTACAAACTTAGAAGTTGTAGAGTTAGAAGATAAGCAAATTTTAAGCATTCTGGGCAAGATAAAAGGTCTAGGTCATAAAAAAAAGACTATCAGACCAATAAATAGTCCAAGGGGTACAAGATAAAGTAGATGCAAGACTTTCAAAAGTCAGAAAGGTCCAAACCTAAGAGAAATAACCAAGGTATGAGTTTTCCAAGTTTACAAGACTAAGGAGATATATAATCCATAAATATCATCTATAGTAACATGATCTTGGCTATAATTTAGTCATTAAAAAAACATTGAAGATGGGCTCACACAAAGGCAATGTGTGTTTTACAAACTTGAATGCATTTATTTCCTTTAAACTAGAAATTTTACTACTAGACTAAGGGGAGATGTAGATACTAAAATCTAATTTATATAGTACCTCAGTCTTGTACACTTTTAAAATACCTATCATGGTTGTACCATTCAATTCTAGACTTTATTTTTATAAGAAGGCTTGTCTTCACTATCTCTTTGTACCTAATTACATGTCTCTTAGTCTGACCGTTATTATTTTGATGACCTAGGCCTTATATGATATGAAAAAATATCTAAACTAAATATTATCCTTCACTACAATTGTGGACTTTTACCTATTTTCTAGTTCTTTGTACACTTGTGTCTCAGGCTGACACATGCATTGATGTAATTATCCATTTTACCATAAAGTGTCTAGTGCCAAAAATTCATCCAATTTGTAAAATAAATATCCAAAAGGTCATCCTAATTCATTTAATGTTAGATATTTATAAAATGGATATATCAATTCTCATTCATTCTTAAACTCACAATCACATATAACTCATAAGATAATATACCAAGAATCACTCAATTAAGCATTCAATTGAGAAAATCTACCATATTTATCCCTATTTTCATATAATTCATAGGATAAGTATATATATAGGTATGAAGCATTCAAGTAGTATCCCATGAGTAATATTTTCTGAGTTATAAGCTAGGCTATTGCATGTCTTTGATCATCACACATTGCAACCTAGTACACATATAAGCCAACACATAGTGGATATCTAAATCAATGTGAAGCACCCTTTAGAGTATTGTATATGTATAAAACACTCGTTTATAGAGGTGTGTTTTGGATTAGCTTAACACTATGAGCCCACTAATCTATTTTTCCATAGTCACTCTAAAGGTTAAGAGATACAATTTCATCATTTGATAAAGAGAGATAGCCTATGTGCATGATATAAATATATCATAACAAAGGTGATAAATAAAAATATAAGAATCTATATGGTCACATCCAAATATACTAAATATTCCATACAAGACACCAAAGGTAGAGCTATATACTTGCATTGATGCAACCATCCAGATTTGATACAAGCATCAAAGGACACATAAAATAAATTTCCAGAATCTAATGACTATTCTAAGATCATCATCTAGTCCAATTACAACATTTTCCTAATTATATATGTATACACATAATAAACTAGATAAGTATTATTATTTCTAATTTATTAAAATATTTATTAATGGTGTTACATTATTATTTTTAGAAATCTCAATTGTATAAATTCATAATATTGTTTTTCTAAGTTTTCTATTAATTGGTTTGCTTATTATATTAATTCACCACACTTGTGTAAAGTATAAGATAATATAATTAACCATATATACCCTCATATCAATATTTATGGTTAAAAATTTGGTGAACTCGATCTTTGGTCTTCAAACCCTAGTGGACATAGGGTTTCTTGGTTTTTCTCTGATTTCTTATTTATAAACTACAAATATTTTAATATTAGATTTATATTTATTTTAAAGATATTAATCATGGATTCATATATCATTTTTTTCCTTTACCAATATTTTAGTCACCCTTGTTTTTTATGATTCATACATGGCTATATTAAACAAACAAATAAAAAATGATAAGAATCATGTTTATTTCTACAACTCATTTTACACTATTATATATCTAGTATCTAGATGCCAAGGTGTATGATCCCAGCCCTTTGTTCCACTTATATCCTATTCAAGTGAAAAATACCATCCCAAACCCCTTTCACCCATGAATTATATTATATTATATGGTCCATGTTTTCACTACTTAAAAAGGTAAGGGTGGCCAACCTATCCCACTACCTATTACTATATAATAGGTTCCTCTTTGGCATAAACTTATTATTCAATAAAAATGATATGATATTACTAACCAATTAATAAACACACATTCCAAAATTTCAACCCTCAAACTCCTAAAACAATCTACTATCTATAAGGATATTTTATATGAAAAATTGAGTTAAACCCAAGTACCAAGTGATATTGAACTAACTTAATTTATAGATATTATGAAATATATAACAATGTGAATCTTATTAACTTTGGAATAAAATATTTACCATAAAAATATATTTTTAATTAAGATTTGCATAACAATGGAATCAAAAGGGTGTTAGTTGATAATGGATACCAAGCCAAATCTCACATTTTAACTTGGACATTATTGGGAAAATGAAATGAAAGGAACAATTGATACCATAAATATGTGCCTTAATTACAAATTCAAAAATAAAATAATCCATATAATACATAATGGACACAATGATAAACCTATATCAATGATAGATGGCATTCCTTTATGAGATGATACTGAATCACTGTAAATGATGTAACATTTACACTGGTGGCAAAAATATGATCTTGTAAAACCATCAGATAGTCATTCATATTTAGAGTGGGAGGAATTATATCTTTTCATTCCAATTAAAATTTGAAAATATAAACAATGTACATGATTCAACATAAGGTTGGATGGGAATCAAATATTCCAAAAAAAAAAATCTAAAAATACAAAAACATTCAAAAAAATTCAAAAATACCAAAAATATTCAACATGTTCATAATTATTCTATTTATTTTACATATGTTATTTTCTCTATGTTAGTAGATAACATATAATTATTTCCTATATACACATATGTTTCACACTTCATTTTAGTGTGATATAGGAATACCTAGATACATGATATATGCACATACAAATATTGGGCCTTCCCTATACTCACATCATAAGTATGTTGGGGGAAACCACTTCTTTAATCATAATATACCCAAGTTATATTATTCTGGATCACTTTCCATTATCATGTTTGAGTTTATATACTTACACATGCATATATCCATGCTTATACCTTGCATAGTATAGTTGATATTCTATGTACTTAACATTTTTTGCAAACTCATATTTTTAGAAACTATTATGTTATGTTCATGTTAGTTTATTATATTCCATGCTTTCATTTCTGCACTTCCTCAAGTGTGTTCCTTGTTTTATATTGTATTTCCTATTTGAGCATTTTAATATGCTCCTTTGTTTGCCTATTTGGACATTTTAATATGTCATTATTTTTTATAAACATTTCAATATGTCATTTTATGTTTTTTGAACATTTGAATATGTCATGTCCCTTTGATTGTGAGGCATTTAAATGTTCCCCTTGTTTGATGCCTCCTTGGAACATTCCCTTTTGATTTGTTTTTAAATGCTCTTGTATGTGTGCTTGATTGCTTACTGGTCTTATACTATTACTATCTATCATTTCTTAAACAGCATGCCTTAATTTATTCACAAAATCAAGGAACCTATTTTGATCTAGAGTCTAGCCTTTTAGGTTTTGGATATGTTTGGACTTAATCTATCTACTGATCCAAATGGGAGAGTCCTTTAAGGGTTATAGTCTTAATGTTATACTTGTTTTTATCTTTAGGCAAAGACAAAGTTTAAATATGTTTATACACTTTGTAAAAGATATTTTATTTGAGTCTTATTTGATGTAACTACTTGATTTTGTCACAAATATGATAAGTCTTAGTTTTCCATGAGTCGTGTTTAACTTTATTAGGTTTCCATTTTTCAGACTAGTCCACCTCATTTTTTTTTCAAATTATCTATCCACTACAATACTTTTGTGTTTTATTTGAGAAATTTGGCATAGTATTGTGTGCCTTTGGTTTACTTGACTCAACATTTTTGATTCATTAACTTTTAAAATGCAACATCTTAGTGAATAGTCATCATGAATTGGCTCTAATTTTCTAGTTAGATGAGTCCTTTTCATCATGTTTTCCATCTTTATTTGGGTGTCTTTTACCCTATTTGGATTAGTCTAATTTCTTTTTTTCTTTATTTTCATTGTCTTTTCTAAGGTAATCATTTTTTCATCTACTCTTGGTTGAATCAAATCGGTTAAGTGTTCTTGGAGATATCATGTTGTATGGCTTGGTCATTTCCTAGTTAATGGATTGGGTTTTTACTTAAGGATAAGTGAGATATTGTGTTGTTCATAGGCTTATTCTTTGGGACTTAGCCATTATGTTTAAAAATTCACATTTAAAAATAAAATGGCTAAGTTTTTCCTTTGTGAGCTAACAATATTCTAAACTTTTCCCATGATTCCCTAGGCAAGTGAAATTATGACACTTGTAATTTTAATAATTTGTCATGTCTCTTTTACCTTGGTAATTTTTTTGGGCCTTTTGAGTAAATGGGATCATGTAATGTGACATTATCTCAATTTTTCACTTCTATGAGTCCCCTTAGTTTCCTCACCTAGCCTTAAGCCTATTGAGAAACTGATATCTTGACAAGTGTCATGATCCTAGTTACTCACCTTATAATGCATTTTATATCTATGAACATGGCCCCTTGACATTATAGATAAATAAAATCATGCCATGTAGAGTGATCTTATTTCACTATATCCTAGGGTATTATGTATACCTCCTATTGGTAGTCAAACCCCTAGATTTCAAGGATAATGCCACCTAGAATGATCCCATTTCTCCAAAGCCCTAGGGTCATTTGCATGTTTATGAGCCTTATAGGAAAATTCAATATAGATAAACATCAATATCTCATTTCATTTAGGATATTCAATTCATCAATCTAAGTAATAATCAAGTTAGACTTAAAGGAAGTGAATAAATACCACATGACATGGACTACTAGTTAGATGACATGATGGTGTGCACATAAAAAAATTATGATATTAAAATTTATGTCCATCTGTCTTGAAAAAACCAATATACCTGAGACTATTCTCAAGACTTAGTAAATTTTGATCCTCTCCTTAGTGCAAATTTGTCCTATCTTTTTTTCATTTTTTAGTTCATGAGCTAATCATTTTATACAATTTTCCTCTTAAAACTAATCATTTTACTTATATCCATTAATGGATTGGAGTCTTAAAGGGTTTATTTGATTTTTATTTTTTTTAACCTAACTTGCCATGTTTCAGTTATAAAATGTCTAATGGTTTGTTCTCTTCTATATTTTCCATGGCTGAATTTATTTGAAGTAAATTGATTTGATTATTATTTTTAGATCTTAGGGTTTGATAATTTCATCTAATGTGGTATCTCATTATGTCATTAGAGAAAGACTAACTTTCAATTGTTAAATATTAATGGATTTGCCTTAGTCATTTTTTATTAAAGCTAAATATTTAAACTCTAACAACTAGTTTTTATTTTCAAAAGCTAATGACTAATTTTTATCCATAAGCCAATATTCAACCAGGAAATACCACCTCCTCTAGAATGTTTTAGACCAAGATCTAGGGCCTTTGATCCTATAGGTGCCTGAGATCATGCCATGTGACATGATCTTGGGGCTCTAGTCCATTAGGATGATTGATAAATAATAAACAAGTAGGTGACCTTCTAGGTGAATAGGATTATGCCATGGGGAATCATCCAACTTATCTATTCTTTTAGATAAAATATAATTAGTATGGTGGGGTTGAGATTATGTGAGTCCATTGAATCAAGCCATGTGACATGATATTGAGGCTTTGGATAAGTCAAGTCATGGAATAAAGACTGAGGGACCAATGAGCTCTAAGTAAATGAGATATTTTCACCTATCAAGATCTTATTGCGTCTTGGCAGTGGAAAATTCAAGTAGGTCTAGACACTCAATACCCTATGAGTTAATAGAAAGTCAACACTTAATAAGACCTTGATAGATAAATACAATGCTATCTCTTACCAAGAAGTAAGAAGTGGATAAATGGAATGATATTCCCAAGGAAGATAAATAGGCCTAAACTTGATGCATGTATTTCCCTTTATATTTATTTAATCTATCAAAATGTAGAAATGGAATTATAAGCCCACTTAGACTAGTAACATTATGAATCATTTGGTCTTCTAGTCACTGAAGGTACCAAAAGACATAGGTTACTAGGAAATACATGTAGTTGTATTAAATAGAAATATTTGGTGTTGGCATGGGGATTGAGATGGAGTATAGACAACAAAGGCTCATATTAATTGGGAATGGCCATCACCATACACATTGTGGCCAAATGATTAGCTTGAAGAGATCTTTAACAACTCGAAGTACCTAAAATTAAATATGGAGGTTAGTTACTAGGGCCTAAATCTTGATTTCATTGAGATTTAATGTGGCCAATTCTAGCTTAAGTAGTGGTAGGCACATCTCACTAATGATTTCTAATCATATGTTAGGTGGTTGGATTTATAACTAAATAGAATGAATGACATATATAAGATCATTTATCCGTTGAAATGAGGGATGGTCCATTGATAATTAGAGATAGAATAAATTACTTGGTAGTTTTGCTTCTCTTATAATTTCTTATTTTATTATTTTTGGCCTATATAAGACTAGCTTCTTTTTTTAGCATGAGTTGAGGTTGTTTGATGGAATTTATGTAGTTCATATAGACATTGATGAATATTAGTGTTATGTTTCTTAAATTATATGATATATGTAATCTATGTGATTGATATGCATTTCCTACACATGTCTATAGTGGCTTTGTTTCACTCTTTTATGCAGCTTATTGGTCCTCAGACTCTTTTACCTTCCTTATTTTATGGTCATGTTATGTTGGGAAAACATGGTGTAGTTTCTTAAGTAATTTGTATATTCAATAAAAAAATAATTTACCTCATTATAAAGTGAGTTCATATTTCATATCTCATTACCCTCTCTCTCTTTTACTCTTTTTTATATATCTCTATTAGTTTAGATTTAGAGTATAGTCTGAGTTGTAGTCAATTATTCAATCTTTATCTGGAATACATTTTCATCCTTTCACTTGTATTTTATGCATTTTTCAAATTAGTATACTATATATAGGTACAAACCAATAATGATTTAAATGAAAAATCTAAATTAGCTATTTTTTCTAGACACAATACAAACCAATTTTTTTATGTAAGTCTTAGAGAATACTCCAAATATGCCCCTTGTATGAAAAAAACTACATCAGCCAACTGAGATATATAGTACACCATGACCTGGTAGATAAAGACCTTGTATAAGTTATTACTATAGCCTAATTCATTTTAGGAAAGGGGGGAATGGAAGAAATATGGGCGAATCCTCACTAATTGATCCTTATCCTATCCCTCATTTTCTTGTATAGTTGATGTGGTTGTGTTAAATATACCACCAATAGATTTAAGCTAGAAGGAGGTCCTCATAAATTAGTATTTGATATTTATGATTTATAATATCTAAAATCTTTAAGCTTTAACCTAGACAAGAAATTCTAGGTTTCTAAAACTAAAAATTATAAGAGTTTTCATAAGGTTAAAGTCAGTTGAGGGTGAAATTGAGTTGTTTCAACTCTCAAAACATATGATAATTAGGAATTACAAAATGAATTCCAATCCCAAACAAAAGTGTTCATCAAATAGATCCCATAATTTTATAGTTCCTTGTATTACCCATTTTACTCTCCTTAAGAACATAGTAATGGCTAACCCTACCTAGTTATGAGGAGGTAGTTGTCTTATGAACATTCTAGGACTTGTTAATGACCTTCCAAAAAATCATGAGATGTTTTTTCCAAGATATGTTCATGGTGGGGGTAAGAAAAATAAAGGAACATATATAGACCTTAAAGTATGCCTTGATTATATCTCAAGTCCAACATGAAGATTTTTCTTGAAGGATCTTTCATTATACTTTAGATGAGTCTATGTATGATTGGTACCTTGGACTCCAATATGGATCAATCACCTCTTTCACTGACCTTGAGATTGTGTTCACTAATCACTTTAGGATAGCAATAGACCCTAGAATACTTTATCACTAGTTTATATCTACCTACAAATAACCTAATGAATCCATGAATATCTTCAATAATAGGTTTCACAAGTTGTAAAAAATATTAAAGCACCCTACATGTTGATTGAGCCATATGTTATATAAAAATACTTAAGATCCTTGGACCCCATGAGTTCCATGTTCCTTATAAGGACCCCTATATCTCTCAAATATTTATCCTTAGCCTAAAATTAGTTATCCAATATTAAATAATAGATGTTACCAAAGTGATACAATGCTAGTCCCTTGCGCTCACTAAGACAACCTGGTGCCTACAACCAAATTTTGATGGTCAACTAGACCCTTATGTAAAACACTCTTTTAATGAATCCAATTTTGGGAGCTATGTATTCAAGTCTAAACCCAATTTAATTTTTTTTCCTTGAACCCCATTCATAAAAATCATCCATATGTTCCCCCAAATCATGTATTGATACAACCTATGAGTCAAAAAATCATTCCAATTTCCTATAATAACATGGATACCACTCCTAGTTCAAGTGGTTATGTTTCCCCTAGAAATAATCATTAGGATACACTATCATTTCTAAATAGTCATACATCTTCTAGCAATAGCCATAACATGGTGCATTCTATTGTCTCTACATTTTAAATGTTACTACACTAGTGGCGAGCCCACCACCTCAAGTAGGTGTTAACCAAAGTTTCCCTATGAACACTTAGGTGGATAATTTAAAATAAATGGTCTAAATATTGAGTAATGATATGGTCAAATTTCATAGATATGTGCCTTAAAACACCAACCATGTTTTTAAAAACCCACCTCCACATAGAAATTCCAACTTTTAGAGGACTACTATGTAGTGGAATAATGGGATTAATAATGGGAATGTTCCTTTTACCCTTGACAACACCAATCAGAATAACAATAGTGTCTCCAATTCATTAAATATGGTATGCCTAGCCTTACCCACCTGGTGTAGACTAAATATTATGAAAATCCATGCTAAATAGACTATGTTCATTTTACATTAGCCTCAAATATCTTCCAAAAGGATAGGGACAAGCTTGAAATAGTGCCTATACAAATAATGAAAAACCATGTCCAAGTGGAGACAACCTAAACACTACCATTGTCTTGGAAACCTATGCATTCCCATTTAAAAGTGATAATGATCCTAGGGATAACTTTGATGAGGTCTATAAATTTAAACAGTTCAAAAGGGGGAATAACTATCAATTGAGGAGTGAGTTTTAAGATTCATTGACTAATTTTAATGCATCTAACAATATTCAGTTTCCCCTTAATGAAAATTCTTGTAATAATCTTCTTCCCCCTAAAGGGCCTACTAATTCATATCCACCTATAAATAATGTTTCATCTCCCTATGTTGACAAACCATTAGAATAAAATAAACATGGATATAACATTATAGAGGACCTAAAGAAAATGAAAGTTGGCATAACCATGGTTGAGATACTTTAGATGTTTAACTAGAAAAACTTATTTCAAAAATAATTATTTTACACCATGATGAATGAATCTAGTAACATTATTGATGATCACATTTTTATTTACAAGGAAAAGACAAAGACACCCCATTTTTTGATAACAATCAAAACACTTGGTAAAAACTTACATAATTATTTTGTGGATTCAAGGGCTTTAAGTAACATCATGCCTTATGCCATTTTCTAATAGTTGGGAATGACACCTACCAAATATAATATAAAATTTATTCATTTATAAAAATTATAAGTTAAGGTTGTGGGTGAGTTAGATCACATCCACATGAAGCTGGCCTAGGATCCTAGAGTGTAGCAATTCATTGACATCAAATTGGTGGGCATACCTGAGGCATATGGGATGCTTCTCACTTGAGATTAGTCTAGGACACTCAATGGATATATGTCCACTTATTTCTCAATTTTGGCTACCATGGTTAGGCATGCATAATTAAATAAGGATTTAAAGGGAGCTAAAGATGGCTCACATGATTACAAAATATAACAGAACTAATGAGATCCTATATGAGGAATCATGGCTAGGAGTATATGCACTTGAGAAGTAAGTAAATCTCATGGCATACTATCCATCAACATGATTACAATACAATGGGAACTTTAATTTAAATATATAGACCAACTAGAAGAATGGGATATCTTATATGTGTTAGAGGTATTTTTAGTTTACAGTCATGCCCTAACATGCACATGGGTCGAATGAAGCCATTCATGTGATAAAAAGGGTTGAAAAAGATTAAAACTACCATTATGAATTATTTTTTACCCACGTTAGATACTAAATATTAGACTAAAAGGTCATTGATATATGAAGAGGAAGGTGTGCCAAGATTAAAATCTAGGAAAGATAGTAACTAACTGAACATAGTAGCAATGCCCACCTTGTACAACCTACTATGCATAGTTAAAGATCATATATAGACCCTAAAGTTTTATGGATCCAAATCAAAGAGTGGGTATGGTTCTAGAATTGAGATCATCAACCCAAGAATAAGGTCATATTTGGTATCCTTCCCATTGTAGTTTGCTTTCACTAACAACATGGCTAAATATGAAGCCTTGGTACATGGCCTCCAATTTACACAAAAGAAAAAGTAAATAACCTAAAATAATTGGGAGACTCAAAAATTATAGTCAAACAAGTTATAATCCAATATTATTGAAATTAAAAGTTATTTCAAGGTGTAATAGTAGAGTGTGGAACTTAATTGAGGACTTATATGCATTCAACATCCAAACATTACATCAAAGAAATAATTAAATTGTAGATGGATTGGCAATAATTATAATTACCTTGGAACCCATTGTTAACTATAGGTTGAGAATATTATCTGTAGAGTTGGTATCTACCCTTTCCATTCTATAAAAAATCATAAAGTTCCAAATATTCAATGATGACCATCATAGAATTAACTTCATCACCAACACTAACACATTTGAGTCCTAGATCATAGATGAGGATGACAAGAAAGAGGTTGAATTAGATGAAGGGGTCTTTCATCACAAGACTAATAACATAAAAAAATGTATGGGGTCATAAAAAAATCTATTTGACATGAACTATCATGGTGAAAATGATAAGATATCCCTTGCCAAAGGGATTACCCATTAGCATTATAATCTATGCAATGAAGGAGAATCAAAACTTATGATTTTAGGAATAAATTGTACCTATATTGAAAAGGAAAGGATTGTGAAAAAATTGTTGTTTCCAAAATTGGATTAGCCTATTTTTGGAACAACTCCCTATGAAACTTGTCTGTTTCATCTTTTGTCTCTCTAAGTTTGTTTTTGAGACAGGTTCTTCTCATTTTCATCTCGGTCCGACTGTACCTTCTGATAATCATAAATCACATCTTCCCCAAAAAGTGAAGGTCGTTATGGTCTCGATGTGTCTAGGGGACCAAGCCTACCTCTTTCAGAGTTAGAGTTTTTCTTCTCTTGTTTCTGTGCATGAGCGGTAAAATTTGCCGCTGGTACATTTACCTTCGTAATGCAAGGGTGGCAAATTTTGCCACCCCTGCATTTTTCTTGCAAGGGTGGAAAATTTTGCCGCCCCTGCATCATGACCTGTAAGGGTGGAAAATTTCACTACCCCTGCATCTGAATTAACCAAACATGCAAGGGCAGTGATTTTTGCTGCCCAAGCATGCCTCGGTTTCTATGCACAACATTTATTACCGCACACGGTGGGTTGTTGGGGTTGTTTTTCACCCCATATAATCTGATTTGGGCCTCATTTTATTTCATTCTTCCTTCTTTCCTCCTTTTTGCGTCTGGACGACCCAACAGATGAGTTGAAGTGTGTTTTAGCAGATTTAAGCTTGTGCATGCATGGCTTTCTAGGTGGGTCTTGCATTTATTTTTCTTGTCCTTCCTTTCTTAGCTTTGTTAGTTCACTTTTATTGTCATTTAGGTGGTTTTTTTTTTTTTTTTTCCCTTTTCTCTGCCTTGTTCACAGTTTTTCCTCTTAAGAACCTCCTAGGGCGGTGATTTGTGTCGTGTCTCCTCTCACCCACGGGTTTCCTCCCAAAGACCCACGTGGGTGGCAAAAAATTGCCGCTCGTGCCTCAACCCCCAAACCCTTTTCCTTGTGTAGGTGGCAAATTTTGCTGCTCACACAGTCCTTACTCATAGGGGTGGAAAAAATCACTGCCCACGCATCTCCCCATGTAGATCTGGCCATCCTTGCAGGGGCGGTGAAATTCGCCACCCTTACCCTTTTCTCTCTCAACATGTAGGGGCGGCAAAATTTTCCGCCCCTACATGTTTCTCTTATGATATGTATGGGTGGAAAATTTCACCACCTATGCAGGCCATCCCTATAGGGGTGGCAAAATTTTCCACCCCTACATGTTTCTCTCATGATATGTATGGGTGGCAAATTTCATTGCCCATGCAGGCCATCCCTGTAGGGGCAGCAAAATTTGCCACCCCTACTTTCTTCTCAGTTTGTAAAGGTAGTGAAATTTGCCGCTTGTGTAGGCTAAACCTGCATGGGTGGAAAATTTTGCTGCCCTTACACTCTGTCACTCTAACTTGTAGGGCCGACAAATTTTGTCACCCATGCATTCCTCCTCCGTATTTTCTTAACTCCAAAGGATTTTTTGTCTTGTCCTTTTCTTTCCCTTTCTGCCTTGTTTCCCACACCTTTTTCTGACCTGGCCTTTTTAAATGACCTCCATTGACCATGATCACTTAAAATGCATTTTCCCCAATTCGTCCCCTCTCCCCTAATTTTGTGATCATGACTGCAGTACAATCAGAGAACTCTTGCTTGTTGGTGCCCATCCGATTGAGACCAGTTCTAATGTCAAAAGCATCTCCAAAAAAGGCAAAAATGATGAAGTACAAATACCAGGGTGTCTTCCCACTCACTTCGATCACCTCCAATGTTGATGACATCTGGGACACCAAAATTGGCCACGTAGATATGGCTGAGTTCGTGACTCAAATGAAGGTGATGAACCCAAGCACCAAAACAAAGAGGATCATCGAAATCAACATCCACTTGGTTGCCACTTTCCCAGTGTATCACATCATACTGAGTTTGTTCTCTAATGTGCTTGCTTCTATAATAAAGAGACCAGGTCGGTCTCAGATGCCAACAGTAATATGGTGATTCGGTTGGATCCTGAATTCATTGACAAAGTCTTCATGTGCCCCCCAGCTACTGAAATAACCAAGATTGACTGCGTGGATGCCAAGAAGGAATACGATAAAGATGGCTGAAGGCACCCAGGTCCAGTCTGTCTAGGTGGCCACAAAACTTTCTAAGGAGTGACTTCATTGAAGAATTTGGTGACTTGATCACCCTTCTTAGTAGAGTGTAGGGCCTCTTGTCTTCCTCACAGTTCCATGAATGGATGTACCCATTCATCAAGATCATCCTTCAAGGCAAGCAAGTCATCTTTTGGGGAGAGTAGATCAGTAACGCCCTCCATGAGAAACTAACCAAGGTACAAACTTCTTCTAAGTTTTATATGACTTTGTACCTTGTGTACATAGCTGCCACAATGCAAACTTTTCTGGGCTTAACAACTGAAGGGGATAGAAAGATGACCCTAGTATATTGATATTACCCCTAGTTGACACTTCAAGGGTCAACCCATCATTTCAAAAGGGTAAATGACACCTTCTTTGCCATATTTCTATGGCTCTTCGACCCTCAGCTTGAGCAGAAGAGAGTATCAGACGAGGCTTGGATAGTCATCAATAACTACGGGTGTATGTTCCTATAATTTCCCACCTTCTGCTATCTCTAGGTTGGATTTTTCCAAGGCTACCCCTATATGCTCCCCAGGTTCCCTTCTAACAAGTTGGTTCTAATGGAACTTTGCTGACAACTGGTTATCATGCACACTAGACAAATGGAGCTAAAAAAGTTAGGTTTCAGGTTTCTAATCAAAATTGGTAGGTATTCCATTGTAACAGTAGCCAAAGCCAAAATAATAGAAACAAAAATGCAGATGGTCACCCTAAAGCAGTTCAAGATAAGAGATAAAATTGACTACAGGGGAGTCAAGGACAAAATCAGATGGAAGACTCAGTTCCATGAGCCCATGATCGAAGATATCTAGATCGACCTGAGGACAGCTGAAGAGATCAAAAAGATGGACTATTGCAGGCTAACCCTAGAGCAGATTAAATATCTGGGGCTTGCAGAGATCCCCTCTAGTCTAGCTGATGATGGGAACATTATCAATAGAAGATACCTATTTGAAAAGGTTGCTAGCTCCCCTCTTCTTCCAACTCAGTGGTATCAAAAAGAACTGACTTCTCTAAGAAAAAGATTCAAACCAATATTGGCTAACACCAACGATTGGTTAGCAGCTAGAGGGATCAAAATGAAAGAATTTATCACGGGATCAAAGGCTGAGTACCAAACAGAGTTGAAGAGGAAGGCATAGAATAGGACCAAGAACAAAAGTGATGTTCTTTCCCCTTCTAGGCCTCACAAGCCTAGAATCATCTTTATTTTCAAAAATCCAAAGACTACTGAAGAGCCTGAAGTGGCAGCTAAAGGAATTAAAGACTAGAGCCCTCAGACACAAGTAGCTCAGCCAATGGAAATAGATGATCGGCCGATAGGACAACCAAGCACTAAACCTATGCCTTCACAAGAAGAAGCACAACCACTCAAGAGAGTTTCTTCTTTTTTGCCTCAATCTCCTATGGCTTCTCCTTCTTCTCTCTCTCCTATCAGTGTTCCCTCTTTTGGAGACACCTCTCCTTCCAAGATAATATTTGACGATCCTCAGGGTGCTTCTATAGGTACTCCTCGCTCTTCTGGGTCTATTCCAAGTTTTTCATCTCCCTCTTTCAATTTGGGGGAAAGTTCTACCCAAGAGCCAGAATTAGTAGTTGGTAAAGTTTTGCCTGTTACTCCAACTGCGACCACTGTCACCACTAGTAGTGTAGAAGTTGCCACAGTAACACCAGCTAAGGGAACCATTGCCACGACAGATACTTCTTCTCTCCTGCCTTGCATGTTAGCATTCACATCCAAAAGGAAGAAGTTGGCCATCTCTCCAGATGACTTCGACTTTGGCAAAATAGTGCCGGTGAAAGCTAAGGCTCCTAAGAGGCCAAGGATCCTCTCCAAATTGGTTGAAGAAAAGGGACAAAAAATTTTGGAGATTACCAAGCCTCCACAAGATGTAACCCTTGAGGGTTTTGAAATGAGCAGCTATTCCATCTCTCATGTTGAACTTGGCAAAGTTACTCACGAAGGTGTGAAAAGCGACCTTTAGTCTGCTATGGACATCATGGTCTAGAAGTTTGACTGAGAAAATGAAATGAAAGATTATTACAAGGCCAAGACAAAGTAGCTGACAGCAATAATAAGGAGGTTCACTCTTTCCCCTAAAGCGGCAACTCCAGAGGCCTTCTCCGTAGATGACCATGTCATTCAAAAGGCAAAGAAAACTTACTTGAAAGGGAAAGTCCTGGAGGATTATATTGAAAAAATGCATACTCAGGGAGTTTTCTTGCTTACAGAGGTTGTAGAGAAAATAGACAAGATGAGGAAGGTGAGGGCAAAATTAGGTGACTTGGTCTCTCTTATCTCTCAAAAGGTCGATAGTTCAGAGAAAGATCTTCGTAAATGGAGGGAGATGAAGGATTTGAAGAAGAGCACCTTGATATCTATCAGTGTCATCTCTAGCAAAGACTCTTACATTGAGATCAAAGAGTCACTAATCTTCATGATCTAGGTACTCAAAGACTTAATCAAGGATCTCAAAGCTTCGAGAGATGCTAGTGAGAAGAGCGACATGGGCCTGCTCAATAAACTAGAAGAACTGCCCTGCAACCTAACTTCAAAGGATAATCAATTTCTCTCCATAGAAGAAATGATTCAAGGTTTCAAAGGGATGATTCATAGAGATTTTGAAGAAAAGGCCTTCTCAATGACCTCAGTGGACAATATCTTGGATACTCAGCTGACTCTGGATAATCTAAAATCTAGGTTAACTGGTCATGCTAAGGCCATCACAGCATTGAAGGATGCCTTGATCAGAGCCAGAGTCATCTCCAAGAACATGATTGCGCTAGATAGCATAGAAATTCAGGCATCCATTGCTATGTATGATGCTCATATGAAGAAATCTGGCAGCAAGAACTAAAATTTTTTTCTCCCTTCTCTCTTATTTCCTTATGCACTTTTATTTTGTGAAAAATGCATGCAATTTTGTAATATGTAATTACATGTAAAAAGTTCAAAAAAATATCTTAAAGTCAAAGATGAGTCATCTTTGACCAAAATATTTATGTATTTTATTATTTTTTGAATTTTGAGAGTTTCTCCCTATATATAGTGGAGACCTCTTTTGTAAATGGATCTTGGAAAAATTAAGAGCAAACACTCTGCCGAAATTGAAGCAATTTTTGATACTTTGTGCTCAAACATGTAAATCATATTTTCTTGAATGAATGAGAAGTAGGTTTATTTCAGACTTTGTGTTGAGATCATCTATGTTATTTAGGAAACAATTCTTATGTCCTTTTTCTTAGTAATATCTCGTTTATCTGATTTAATAAGCAAAGTGGGTGTGTTTATATTATCTGAGAGCATTTATAAAAGGTAGAGGATAGACTTTGAGCTATTTTTCTCTTTGTGATTCAGTTATCTTTTGTAGTTTCAGGCAGAGACTTTGTGCTTCATTTTATTCTACGGTTACGTTTGTTTCGAATTGGTGAAGGAAGCTACAGAAGACTTTGTGCCTACGTAAGTGTTCTTGTGGATTTTGTTACTTCAAGTGATTTTCTGCTTTCTGTTTGATACCATTCTTGAAAGAAGAGGAATGTTGTTAGCTAAGGACCAAAATTTCTCCCTTTTGTTCTTTATACATTACCTTTGAAAAAAGAGAGGTAGATGCTGTTATACCACCCCATGTGTTATTTTTTGCTTAATATATATATATATATATATATATATATATATATATATATATATATATATCCAGGGTATAAATATTCATAGGGAACCTTCCCTTGATGAGAGGAGAGATTTACCTCATCCAGATCTGGTAAACCCACACTTTTCATGGCATAAATCTCCCTATGATGTGGTTGATATACCCATTATGTCATTAGTTAGTTGATGACAAAATATTCACCCAAAAAAAATTTGGTGACTCCGTTGGGGATCGAACGTGCATTTTGAAGCCTCAAGCTTCAACTTGAAGCAGTTTCAGTTCCTTTTTCATTCAAAACTTGGTAATGCCATGCTACACCAGAAGCCAGAGAGCCAAGGGTATTTTTGACCCCATATTTGAGTTGGCACAGCATAGCAACTTTGATCTCTTTCCTCCGTCACCTTTCCTCCAACGATCTAGGAGTTTTCTTCCTAACCTTATCAGGTCACCGACGCAAGGCAGAGCTTCTTTTCCTATTGTTAATCGTGCCCTACCTATAAATACTCCACCAAGGTTTGTTATCCTGCCATTTAATCATCCTATCATAATGGCTCAAGGTCCGTGGGGAAATTCCTTTGGTCCTCTTAATTTAACTCCATCTTTGCATGAACTACCTCGTAGTTCTAGGAAAAAAATTCTTAATTTTTTTAGTGATGGAAAGGTTCATCATGACGAGTATATTATAGCTTTTTCCATAGCATGTGGCGTAATTGCTGTCAAATTTGAAGATGTAGAAGTGAGACCTTTTGTGGAAACCCTGCAAGGAGCTGCCATGGATTGGTTCTATCACCTACAGGCTGGGTCAATAACTGACTGGGATACGCTCAAATCTAAATTCAAAGCTAGGTTTAAACCTGTTGAAGATGCACACACTTTGTTAGCTTAGCTAACACAGATGAAAAAAGAATCCCAGGAACCCATGAGGGATTTCATAGCTAAATTCAATAAGTTGAGAAATTGGATCCCAACTGTTGCTCAGCCCACACTGGAAAATATCAAGTGCTTTTTTATCAACTCACAACTTCTTGAAGTAAGTTTCCTTTTGAGACGAGCTGGCCCTATGAATTTAGCATTGGCTCAAAATTTGGCTACTGAGATCAAAGATCATCTTATTCTAGTAGGTAAGATCAGAAAAGATTCTAGTAAAAATAAATTCTCTTCATCTACTGAAAGTTCTTCTTCAGGCACTATAGATCCTATGGTGCAAAAGTTGATGAATGAACTAATAGCTTTAAAGAGGAAAATAGCCCAAGGTACATCTAATCCTACCTATCAAGATATGCCCAAGAGAACATTCTAGAATCAGTAGTATCAGGGTAATGCTACCTGGAACCAAGGGTAACCAAATCACCTACCTCCCCCTTTAGGGAGATTGACCATTGAAGCAACACCTGCCTATTCAGCAGTCAGTTACCTAGAGGCTAAACACGACAATTCATTCCAACCTCAGTTGGACCAACAAGAAGATGCTAATCTCTTTGATTAGTAGGAAGAATAATTAGCTGACGACTCCAATATCAGTTTCCTGGATTACCAAGATGAAGCTGGAAGTAAAGGGGAGGGTTTGGATGGATCCTACGCTATTTTTACCAAATCTCAAAATCAGTAGACTTCACAGACTGACAAAGGAAAGGTAGAGGAAGAACCCTGGACAGCGGTTTCCATCACTAAATGGGGGACTCCATTTCCTCCACAATCAAAAGATCAAGTAATTCATAAAAAAGTAAGTACCTCCAACCACACCATACCTTCCACTTTCATTGCTCAGACCAGTGATGTACCTACTAAAACCCCTGATGATGGACTCTCTTCCTCTATTTCAAGTTCTTTTCAATTATTTGATATAATTGATCATGCTAGAAAGACTAAAATTTAAATGACAGAGGTTGAATATTTGAGGGCTAACCCGGAACAATTTGATAGGTTAGCAGAATATGTAAAAAATAAAGTCGTCCCTATAGGACAAGATTCTTTGAAGGCCATTCATGATCCCCCTAATGACAAATCTATCCAAAACAATCTTGTTGTGACTCCCCCTATTGCTCTTGAGAAAATAGAACCTTTCTATGTTTCCCTGCTTATAAATGGTTATAAACTAAGTAATGTCATGCCCGCGAAGGTGGTGGATTCTCTTGGCCTAACTCTGACCAAAACTTTTGGGAGGTGTTTTTCTATGGAAAATAAGCAAGTTCCCCTCTTTGGTCAGATAAAGGATGCTCAATATGCTTTCGCAAATTTTCCAGAAAAGCAGATAAAAATGACGGTTCTAGTGGTCGATGTTCCAGTGTCTTACAACATCTTACTCGGGCAGAATTTATGTAAAGATGTTGGAGGTGAGCTAAGTATAGACTTGTCTGAAGCAAGAATTCCAATTCAAGGTGTCATGAAGAAGTTACTTCTTGAAAAAGAGGCAAGGTATGTAGTTACCCGATCGTCAGCACCGAAAGCTCAAATTTTATTTGAGTCCTCAGGCATGGGCAACTACTTCCTGTCTACGGACGAGTTCCATGGGGCATCTGATGAAACTCTTACAAGTGATAATTTGAGATTGTATTCAACTGACACAGTAGGAAAATTGCCAAATCAAATTGAACACATGGAAGAACCTCTTCCCCCAAACAAAAAGAGTTTTCAAAGGAAAAGCAGCATCTAATGAGGTATGGACCTTAGAATTTGATGGTAGTTGCTCTTCTACTAGTTTGGAAGCCAGGGTTGTGTTGGTATCTCCTCAGGGAGACATTATTCCTTTGTCCTACAAATTACAGTTCAACAATACCAACAACATGGCTGAGTATGAATCCCTATTACTCAAACTACAGGCTACCAGAGAAAAGGGCATTAGGCTACTCCATGCTAAAGGGGATGCTAAGTTGATAGTCTGTCAGGTAAAGAACCTCTATTAGACAAAAAATTAAAGGTTGCACCACTATCACAATTTGGTTTGGGATCAGATTGAAAATTTTGATGCTTTCAATATCTCCGTCGTTCCTAGGGAATTTAATGACCGGGTAGATGCATTAGCTATCTCTGCCACTCTCTTAGTCCCTCACCCAGACTTTAAGGGAGATAAGTACACTATTGAACTGGTCTTTCAGCCAAGTGTACATGATAATGTCGGCCATTGGTAGGTATTTAACAACAATGATCAAATCATCACCTTCTTAGAACAAAAGAATAGTTTTGAACAACTACATTTTGAAGGTAGTGAACTCTGAGAATGTGAAGCAAATTTCGAGTCAAATATGAATACAGGTGAGGATTTCCTACAGCTTAAAGGGAATAAGATTCCTAAAGGCCTGGTTTCCCTAGAGAAGTTGTTTGATAACCATGACAAGTTTATTAAACAACAGCAAATGGATTCAAAATCCTCTCAAGACTTTGATCAGGTAAACTTGGGAACCAAGTGAGACCTTAAGATGGTAAACATTGGGAAATGTTGCACTCCCAAGGAAAGATTTAAGCTTGCCAGTTTACTTTGCCAATATATGGATGTATTGGCCTATTCTTACGATGATCTAAAATCACTCAAGCCAAATGACATTCGCCACGACATTTATTTGAAGGCAAACTCTGTACCTTACAAGCAAAAGTCCAGGAAATATAATCAAAAAATCTCAGGTACTATTTTCGTTGAGATACAAAAGATGCTTGACGCCTAGATAATTTTCTCAATCCATCACTCAACATGGATTGCCAATATAGTGCCTGTTAGGAAGAAGAATGGTGAAATTTGAATCTGCGTGGATTTCAAAAACTTAAACCAGTTATCTTCAAAAGATAACTACCCTCTTCCTATCATGGATCAAGTTCTGTAGATGGTAACAGGTTCAAAAATGTTATCAATGCTAGACAATTTTTCAAGGTACAATCAGGTCGAAGTCAGAAAAGTATATCAGCATAAGACAACATTCACCACACCTTGGGGCACATTCGCTTATCGAAGAATGCCTTTTGGTCTGATAAATGTAGGTGCCACATTTCAAAGGGCAATGGATCTCACTTTCAACGATGAAATAGAAAAATTCATTGTAGTATACCTGGATGATCTGACAGTGTTTTCAAAACATCGTTCTGAGCATGTTCATCACTTGAAAAAGATACTAGAACGTTGTCATCAAAACAGTATTTCTTTAAACCCAAAGAAATCTATCTTCAGAGTTACTGAGGGGAAACTTCTTAGACACATTGTGTCCTGAGAAGGCATTAAAATTGATTTAGAAAGAGTCAAGTCCATCCAAGAACTTACTCTACCTACCAGCAAGACTATAGTTCACTCTTTCTTTGGAAAGGTGAACTTTCTTCGAAGGTTCATTCTCGAGTTTGTTGAGAAAACCTGTCACATTGTCAACATGATGAAAGGCAATGCTACATTTAGGTGGGCTGCTGAGGGCAAATCAACGTTCAAAGAAATTAAGGAAGCAATTGCCCACGCACTAGTCTTGGTTTGTCCAGATTATACTAAAAGTTTCAAAATATATAATTATGCTTCTGAGCATACACTATCGGCCATTTCAGTCTAACAAAATCAAGAAGGTGTAGAATATCCTATCTCTTTCATGAGTTGTCCACTCAAGGTTCATGAGCTGAAATATTCCCTTATGGAGAAGCATGCATACGCAGTGGTCAAAGCGGTCAAGCACTTCAGGTTTTATATCCTAAACTCTCGCACCAAAGTTTTCATATCTGACACAATAGTAAAATCCATTTTGACTTAGCAGGAGTTCAGTACAAAGAGAGGTAACTAGATTGCCAAGACTCAGGAGTTTGATCTGGACATCAAATATACCAAGCTTGTATGAGGAAGGGACCTTTGCTAATTGATCGCCAACAACATTCCAAGTGAAGTAGAAAGTGAAGAAGTAGAGATTGAAGGCATGCCAATGGTCCTCTTTGTTGCAACTACTGATGAGTGGTATTCTGACATTGCTCATTTGTTGACATATGGTGAGTGTCCTGCTCATCTTTCTTTTAAATAAAAATAGAATGTTAAATTAAAAGTAGTTGGTTATGTCCTGTGGGACAATGGTCTTTACAAGAGAAACTTGGACGGGGCATTTCTTCGTTGTGTTGATAAGGCACAACAAGAAAAACTCTTAGAGTCTTTCCATAATCTATCCTGTGGAGGGCATTTTTTTGCATCGGTGATAACGCACAAAATTCTACGAGCAAGGTACTATTGGCCCATGCTTTTCCAGGATGCCTACAAATGGGTGCGTAGGTGTGAATTGTGTCAGCAATTCATTGGAAAGCCTAAGATGCCTGCTTTGCCTCTCAAGCCAGTAGTGATCGAAGAACCATTTCAGCAGTGGGGTATTGACTTCATTGGTGTAGTCAACCCATCTTCAAGTGCTGGACATGATTATGTCCTCATGGCAATGGATTATTTTACTAAGTGGGTGGAGGCCATCCCAACCAACCATGCTACATTAGAAGTAGTGTGCAGCTTTCTCAAAGAAAATATCATCTTCATGTTTGGGGTCCCACTAAAGATTGTGACAGATAATGTGACCTATTTTTCATCACATGAAATTACTCAATTTTGTTTTTATTACGGGATTACCTTATCCCACACTTTAAATTATTTTCCTCAAGGAAATGGCCAAGCAAAATTAAGTAACAAGAACCTGATCACTATTATCAGGAAGTTGGTGGACGACAATCAGAGAACATGGCACAAAGCATTGTATGATGATTTATGGGCAGATAGGATAACACCCAAAAGGGCTATAAATATGTCACCTTTCTAGCTTCTATATGGATTAAATGCGAAAATCCCCATCACCCTTGAACTACCAGCGCTCAAGTTAACTAAAGCAATCGAAGACTCAACCTTTGAAAGCCCAGTTGACAAAAGAATTATGTGTCTGACCGAGCTAAATGAGTGATGAACCATGGTAGTGGATCAGATTACAAAGCATCAGAATTGGGTGAAGGCACTCTTTGATAAAAAAGCTAAAGTTCATGAATTCCAAGTTGGAGATCAAGTCTTGTTGTGGGGAAAGAGGTGAGAACCAAAAGAGATGCATGGCAAATTTGTCCCTATGGAGAGGCCCATTCACCATTCAGCAACTCTGTGGTGAAGCTAGATTATTGTTGGAGTACCAAGATGGAATGCCATTTGCACTACCTCATAATGGGTAGCATCTGAAGCTGTTCCATCCTTGAAGCTGAAACAAGTCTATTTGTATATATATACAATTTTTTACTTTTTTTCTATTTCTCTTTCATTTTTAACTTGACTCCATAGCCCAATGGCTTGGATGAAGGCACTTAGAGACTGGTTTCTACTCTTGCTAATCAATTTGATTAACGAAATTTCCCCAACAGGAGCCAACTATTGTTTCTAAAATTGGATTAGCCCATTTTTGGAACAACCCCCTATGAAACTTGTCTATTTCATCTTTCATCTCTTTAAGTTTGTTTTTGAGATGGGTTCTTCTCATTCTCATCTTAGTCTGACTGTACCTTCCAATAACCATAAATCACATCTTCCCCAAAAAGTGAAGGTCATTATGGTCTCGATGTGTCCAAGGGACCAAGCCTGCCTCTTTCAGAGTTAGAGTTTTTCTTCTCTTGTTTTTGTGCACGAACAGCAAAATTTGCCGCTGGTGCATTTACCTTCGTAATGCAAGGGCAGAAAATTTTTATGCCCCTATATTTTTCTTGTAAGGGCAGAAAATTTTACTGCCCCTACATCTGAATTAACCAAACATGCAAGGGCGACAATTTTTGCCACCCAAGCATGCCTCAATTTCTATGCACAGCGTTTATTGCTACATGCGATAGGTTGTTGGGGTTGTTTTTCACCTCATATAATCCAATTTGGGCATCATTTTATTTCATTCTTCCTCCTCTCCTCTTATTTTTTGCGTCTGGATGACCCAGTAGATGAGTTAAAGTACATTTTGGCAGATTTAAGCTTGTGCATGCACAACTTTCTAGGTGGGTCTTGCATTTATTTTTCTTGTTCTTCCTTTCTTAGCTTCTTTCCTCTATTAGCTTTGTTAGTTCATTTTTATTGTCATTTAGGTGTTTTTATTTTTATTTTTTCCCCTTTCCTTTGCCTTCTCCATAGTTTTTCCTCTTGGGAACCTCCTAGGGCAGCAATTTTTACCGTGTCTCCTCTCGCCCATGGGTTTCCTCCTAAAGACCTGCATGGGTGGTGAAAAATCACTGCCCATGCCTCAATCCCCAAACCCTTTTCCTTGCATGGGTGGTGAATTTCACTGCTCATGCAGTCCTTGCGCGCATGGGTAGTAAAAATTATCACCCATGCATCTCCCCATGTAGATCTGGCCATCCCTGTAGGGGTGGCAAAATTCACTGCCCCTGCCCTTTTCTCTCTTGACATGCAAGGGAGGCAAAATTTGCCACCCCTACATGTTTCTCTCATGATATGTATGGGCGGTGAATTTCACTGCCCATGCAGGCCATCCCTACAGGGGCAGCGAAATTCACCACCCCTACATGTTTCTCTCATGATATGTATGGGCGATGAATTTCACCACCCGTGCAGGACATCCCTGTAGGGGCGGAAAAAATTTTCTGCCCCTACTTTCTTCTCAGTTTGCAAAGGTGGTGAAATTCACTACCTGTGCAGGCCAAACCTGCATGGGTGGTGAATGTCACCGCCCTTACACTCTATCACTCTAACTTGTAGGGGCGGCAAATTTTTCTACCCATGCATTCCTCCTCCAGATTTTCTTAATTCTGGATGATTTTTCATCTTGTCCTTTTCTTTCCCTTTCTGCCTCATTTCCTGCACCTTTTTTTGACCTAGCCTTTTTAAGTGACCTCCATTGACCATGATCACTTAAAATGTATTTTCCCCAATTCATCCCCTCTCCCCTAATTTTATGATCATGACTACAGTACAATCAAAGAACTCTTACTCATTGGCACCCATCCGATCGAGACCAGTTCCAATGTCAGAAGCATCTCCAAAAAAGGAAAAAATGATGAAGTATAAATACCAAGGCATCTTCCCACTCACTTCGGTCACCTTTAATGTCAACGACATTTGGGACACAGAAATTGGCCACATAGATATGGCCGAGTTCATGGCTCGAACGAAGGTGATGAACCCAAGCACCAAAATAAAGAGGATCATCAAAAGTAACCTCCACTTGGTTGCCACTTTCCCAGTGGTAGCACATCATACCGAGTTCATTCTCTAATGTGCTCGCTTCTACAGCAAAGAGACCAGGTCGGTCTCAGATGCCAGTAGTAATGTGGTGATTCGACTAGATCCCGAATTCATTGACAAAGTCTTCATGTGCCCCCCAGCTACTGAAGTAACCAAGATTAACTTCGTGGATGCCCAGAAGGAATACGACAAAGACCTTGAAAGGGCAAAGAAAGTCATGAACAACAGGTGGTTGAAGGCACCTAGGTCTAGTCTATCTAGGTGGCCGTAAAACTTTCTGAGGAGTGACTTCATTGAAGAAGTTGGTGACTTGATCACCCTTCTTAGTAGAGTATGGGGCCTCCTGTCTTCCTCACATTTCTATAAATGGATGTACCCATTCATCAAGATCATCCTTCAAGGCAAGCAGGTCATCTTTTGGGGAGAGTAGATTAGTAATGCCCTCCACAAGCAACTAACCAAGGTACAAACTTCTTCCAAGTTTTATATGACTTTGTACCTTGTGTACATAGCTACTGCAATGCAAGCTTTTTTGGACTTAACAACTGAAGGGGATAGAAAGATGACCCCAGTATACTCATATTACCCCCAATTGACACTTCAAGGGTCAACCCATCATTTCAAAAGGGTAAATGACACCTTCTTTGTCGTATTTCTATGCCTCTTCGACCCTCAACTTGAGCAAAAAAGAGTATCAGACGAGGCTTGGATAGTCGTCAACAACTACGAGTGTATGTTCCTGTAATTTCCCACCTTCTTCTATCTCTGGGTTGGCTTTTTCCAAGGCTACCCCTATATGTTCCCCAGGTTCCCTTCTAACAAGTTGGTTCTAATGGAACTTTGCCAACAACTGGTTGTCGTGCACACTAGATAAATAGAGCTAAAAAAGCTAGGTTTTAGGTTTCCAATCAAAATTGGTAGGTATTCCATTGCAACAGTATCCAAAGCCAAAATAATGGAAACAAAAATGTAGATGGTCACCCTAAAGTAGTTTAAGAGAAGAGATAAATTTGACTACAGGGGAGTCAAGGATAAAATCAGATGAAAGACTCAATTCCATGAGCCCATGATCAAAGATATCTGGATCGACCTAAGGATGGCTAAAGAGATTAGAAAGATGGACTATTACAGGCTAACCCTAGAGTAGATTGAATATCTGGGGCTTGTAAAGATCCCCTCCAATTTGGCTGATGACGAGAACATTACCAATAGCAGATACCCGATAGCAGATACCCGACTGAAAAGGTTGTTGGCTCCCCTCTTCTTCCAACTCAATGGTCTCAGAAAGAACTGACTTCTCTGAGAAAAAGATTCGAACCAATATTGGCTAACACCAATCATTGGTTAGCAGCCAGATGGATCAAATTGAAAGAATTTATCATGGGATCAGAGGCTAAGTACCAAGCAGAGTTGAAGAGGAAGGCAAAGAACAGGACCAAGAATAAAGGTGATGTTCCTTCCCCTTTTAAGACTCACAATCCTATAATCATCTTTGTTTCCAAAAATCCAAAGACTATTGAAGAGCCTAAAGTGGTAGCTAAAGGAATTAAAGAATAGAGCCCTCAGACACAGGCAGCTCAGCTAATGGAAACAGATGACCAGTCGATAGGATAGCCAAGCACTGAACCTCTGCCTTCACAAGAAGAAGCATAACCACTCAAGATCATTTCTCCTTCTCCACCTCAATCTCTTGTGGATTCTCCTTTTTCTCTCTCTCATATCAGTGTTCCCTCTTCTGGAGCTGCCTCTCCTTCCAGGATAATATTTGATGATCCTCAGGGCACTTCTATAGGTACTCCTCACTCCTCTGGGTCTATTCCAAGTTTGTCATCTCCCTCTTTCAATCTGGGGGAAAGTTTTGCCCAAGATCTAGAATTAGTTGTTAGTACAATTTTGCCTGTTACTCTAATTGTGACCACTATCACCACTAGCAGTGTAGAAGCTACCACAGTAACACCAGTTGAGGGAACCATTACCAGAATAGATACTTCTTCTCTCCCGCCTTGGATGTCAGCATTCACACTCAAAAGGAAGAAGTTGGCCATCTCTCTAGATGAATTCGACTTTGGCAAAATAGTGCTAGTGAAAGCTAAGGCTCCTAAGAGGCCAAGGATCCTCTTCAAGTTGGTCGAGGAAAAGGGACAAAATTTTTTGGAGATTACCAAGCCTCCACAAGATGCAACCCTTGAGGGTTTCAAAATGAGCAGCTATTCCATCTCTCATGTTGAACTTGGCAAAGTTACTCATGAAGGTGCAAAAAGTGACCTTCAGTCTGCTATGGACATCATGGTCCAGAAGTTTGACCGAGAAAAGGAAATGAAAGATTATTACAAGGCTAAGATAGAGTAGCTGATGGTAGTAATAAGGAGGTTCACTCTTCCCCCTGAAGTGGCAACTCCAGAGGCCTTCTCCATAAATGGCCCTATCATTCAAAAGGTAGAGAAAACTTACTTGAAGGGGAAAGTCTTGGAGGATTATATTGAAAAAATGCATACTCAGGGAGTTTTCTTGCTTACAGAGGTTATAGAGAAAATAGACAAGATGAGGAAGGTGAGGGCAAAATTAGATGACCTGGTCTCTCTTATCTCTCAGGAGGTCAATAGTTCAGAGAAGGATCTTAGTAAATGGAGGGAGATGAAGGATTTGAAGAAGAGCACCTTGATATCTATCGGTGTCATCTCCAGCAAAGATTCTTATGTTGAGATCAAAGAGTCACTGATCTTCAGGATCTAGGTACTCAAAGACTTAATGGAGGATCTCAAAGCTTTGAGAGACGCTAGCGAGAAGAGCGACATGGGCCTACTCAATAAACTAGAAGAACTACCCTGCAACCTAACTTCAAAGGATAATCAATTTCTCTCTGCAAAAGAAATGATTCAAGGTTTCAAAGCGATGATTCAGAGAGATTTTAAAGAAAAGGCCTTCTTAATGACCTCGATGGACAATATCTTGGATACTCAGCTGACTCTAGATAATCTAAAATCTAGGTTAACTGGTCATGCTAAGGCCATCACAGCATTAAAGGATGCCTTGATCAGAGCCAGAGTCATCTCCAAGAACACGGTTGCGCCAGACAGCATAGGAATTCAGACATCTATTGCGATGTACGATGCTCATATGAAGAAATCTGGCAACAAGAACTGAAATTCTTTTCTCCCTTCTCTCTTCTTTCCTTATGCACTTTTATTTTGTGAAAAGTGCATGCAATTTTGTAATATGTAATTACATGTAAAAAGTTCAAAAAAATATCTTAAAGTCAAAGATGAGTCATCTTTGACCAGGATATTTATGTATTTTATTATTTTTTGAATTTTGAGAGTTTCTCCCTATATATAGTGGAGACCTCTTTTGTAAATGGATCTTGGAAAAATTAAGAGCAAACACTCTGTCGAAATTGAAGCAATTTTTGAGACTTTGTGCTCAAACTTGTAAATCATATTTTCTTGAATGAATGAGAAGTAGGTTTATTTCAGACTTTGTGTTGAGATCATCTATGTTATTTAGGAAACAGTTCTTATGTCCTTTTTCTTGGTAATATCTCATTTATCTGATTTAATAAGCAAAGTGGGTGTGTTTATATTATCCGAGAGCATTTCTAAAAGGTAGAGGATAGACTTTGAGCTTTTTTTATCTTTGTGATTCAGTTATCTTTTGTAGTTTCATGTGGAGACTTTGTGCTTCATTTTATTCTACGATTACGTTTGTTTTGAATCGGTGAAGGAAGCTACAGAAGACTTTGTGCTTACGTAAGTGTTCTTGTGGATTTTGTTACTTCAAGTGATTTTCTGCTTTCCGTTTGATACCATTCCTGAAAGAAGAGGAATGTTGTTAGCTAAGGACCAAAATTTCTCCCTTTTGTTCTTTATACATTACCTCTGAAAAAAGAGAGGTAGATGCTATTATACCACCCCATGTGTTATTTTCTGCTTAATTATATATATATATATATATATATATATATATATATATATATATATATATATATATATCCAGCATATAAATATTCATAGGGAACCTCCCCTTGATGAGAGGAGAGATTTACCTCATCCAGATCTAATAAACTCACACTTTTCATGGCATAAATCTCCCTATGATGTGGTTGATATACCCATTTTGTCATCAGTTAGTTGACGATAAAATATTCACCCAACAAACTCATAAGTACTTTGGTGACACCATTTCATGAAGATATGAATAACTAAAAGTTTTTGAAACCTCCATCCTCATGCATACTATCCAACTAAAGCATTGTGCCAAACTATTCCACCAAAGGCAATGGCAAATTAATCCATTTTTGGAGTCTTTAATCTCTAAATAAGTGAAAATTTTGCATTTTTTAAAGATCATTTATCCTATAAGACACTCCACCTGGGTGGATAACTTAGTCCCCATTCGAAATAAAAATGCAGAAATCAAAATATTCATGGAGCTTAGAAAGCTAAATAAAATTTCTAAAAATGATAATTACCCATTGCACTAACTAGATGAAGTCTTGTATATGGTGAATGGTTATCAAATGATGTCATTCCTTGATAGATATTTGGGCTAAAGCTATGTAATGTTCAATAATGAAGATAGGACAAAGACAACATTTTAAACTAAGTGGGGTACATTCACATATAAAAAGATGTTGTTTGGCCTAATAAGTGTGGGTGCCAATTTACAATAGGCCATGGATATTGAATTAAAAGATCTCATTGGGAGATACATAGTCATATACATGGATGACTTGAATTTATTTTCAAAGGGTAGAGAGTACCATGTGAAATACTTTAGAATAGTCTTTCAAATGTGTAAAGACCATGGAATGTCCCTAAATTAAAAGAAATGCATATTTGGGGTCATAGAGGGTAAGTTGTTGGTACACGTTATATCCAAATTATTTATCTAAATAGACTCAAAAAGAGTCGAGGCCAATCTAAAAATCCTCTTTATTGGAAACAAAAAATAGTTGAAGTCATTCTTTGGAAAAATCAACTTCATAAGTAAGTTCATCTTAGGCTTTGCACAGATTGTTTGACCCATAAATAACATGATAAAGAAGGACACTAAGGTTGAGAGAACAATTGAAGCAAAGTATAATTTTACCAAATCAATATAATAATTTTAAAGACACCATATTAGTCTTGACTACATGTATCCCTTCTACATCTATTCATTTACTTCAAAATAATCAACTAATACTGTTCTAAGACAAAGGAATGGAGATGTGGATGAAAGGCACATATCATTTATGAGTGTCCCACTAAAAAATGTTAAGATAAAATATTAAACCATTGATAATTAGGATTATACCTTGATCAAAGTAGTCAAAAAATTAAGACACTACATCCTATGCAACAAAGTATTTGCTATTGTGTCTGATCTAACTATTAAGGAAATGATGATGCAAAATACATTAAGCAAATGACATGGAAAATAGAAGACTATCCTATAATAATTAAACCTATAGATGAAACCATTGAGGATGTTAGAGGTTAGGGACTCAAAAATATCATCGCTGAGGTGGATCTCTAGATCATATGTGAATAGTATAAATACAAAACTTTACAAGGGATGACTAATATCAGGATGTGGTCTACTACCTATTAAATAATGAGTTCCCATCATGCTTAAAAAATATAATTACACCTGAAAAATTAGTTTCATTATCAAATTATTCATGTTTCATATAAAAAAACATGAAGGCATTTACTCGAGATGCTTGAATAAAGTTGAAGTACTCATTGGCTTTCATGGGAAGTATGGGACTGATCATTGATGAGGGAGTGCCATAGCTCACCAAATACTTAGATTAGGATATTAATAGCCTCATGTTTTTAAATGTTTCCATGTTCATGTAAGGATTTACCACATTTTTTAAGTCATTGCACATAAGGAACACACCCAAGCCATGCTACTATAGCTGGTTATTGAGTCATTTTAGTTTGTAAAGTGGGGAATTGATTTTATAGGGGTCATCAATGCCAACTCCTCCATGGGACATAATTTTATCCTTACTATAAATAATTACTATATGAATTTGGATATTTCACATCTAAAGTGGTGATTAGCTTCATATAGGATCACATCATAACCATGTTTGGTATGCAATTTATCTTGGTATGTAACAATGGCCCTAATTTCTCCTCATTGTAATTTACTAAGCATGCTTATGAAAACTAGGTAATTCTTAAAGTTTAATCTAATTACTACCCAAAAGGTAATTATTTTGGCTGAAAAAACTAAAAAAAATTGTTTAGACGTGATCAAAAGAGTTTTTGAAAGGAATCCTAGGGATCAGTATACTATTTTAAAATTTGCATTATGGTCTGATAGGACTAGGATCAAGTCTACCTTATGTGATTCCCATACCATGTTATACCTGGCCAAGACTTGATCTTCCGTATAAAACTTAAAATTATGACCCTTTTTTTCATAAAATACTACATAGGCACTAATAAAAATACAGAGGTTCACCTCCAAAACCTATTACACCTAGAGGAAAAGATTGATGTAGACCTACTACACTTTGGTAGGCATCAAGGAGTTTTAAAACACTATTTTAATAAGTGAGCCAAAAAATCATTTTTGATCTCTGATTTATTCCTAATTTGGGATAAAGCTCATGAAAATAAGGGTCAAGACAAAAAATTTGACACCCTTTGGCTAGGATCCTTCTAAATTTCTGAAATCTTGTGCAATTTTTGTTTTTCCTAAGGTGTCTAACTAGTGAGGATGTTCCATCAATTTTCAATGGATAATTCATGAAACACTAATTTCAAGCCTAAATTATCTTAGGGTTGTCTTGTAAATACTTTCCATCTTTTTCCTCCTTGTTTTCCCTTCCTTGATGGTTTTATTTTTCTCTTTTTGTTATTTTTTGGGTTTGTTTTTATTATTTATTTTTATATTTTCCTCTTTGATCCTCTTCCTAGATATTTTTTCATGGTTTCACTTCAATTTATGGTATGGTAAAGAGGGAAAAACATACAAATAAGTGGCACAAATGATATTTTGATGCATGGGTACTCTGAGTTTTGTGACATTGGATTCAATCTTTAACTCAATTCTCAAAGTTTTAGTTGTTTTCTTGTGTCTTGAGTGTGTTTATGCTTGATAAGTTGGGGATGGGATATCTAATTCATGAATACCTTCTCTAAAAACCTATCATAAGGAACACTATGATGATTCCTATATTTTTTTGGATAGAATTGTTGCCTCCAAGGTCTAAAAGTGAAAAATATGTAATTATTATTTATGTTTGCCATGGTGGTCCCCAACCTAGGATTTAAATTTGCATTAAAATAAAATGAAAAAATAAATTAAAAAATAAAATAAAATAAAATAAAATTTAGAAAAATCAGTCTTGGGTGATTGAATCAAACTTTACCCACCTATGGATGTCTAGATAAAAGTAGAGAAAGGCTTTATGTGGGATCAAAGGTAACTCTATCAGTGCTATAAATACCTATCTAGTAGTGGAGAAATGTCTAAGTATTCAATTCAAGGATAAATTCACTAGATATATTACCCTTGTTATAGCACCTAGTCCTTGTAAGTTTTAGAAATAAATTGAGTATATAAGAACACACTAGTTAAAGAGATCATTTGATTTGGGTTGTATAGTTTTCCACCTCTTATATTTGCATAAGTTGTTTCATGTTCCAGGCATTGGGAGAAGACAAATATTTTGGGTTATACATAGGGTTTTAGTCTACCAAAATACTCTAGAGTTTTGTCTAGTAGAGTCACTATTTTTTATTGTTTGCACAACATGCCCTAATTTCTTTACAAAATCTGGGAACCTCTTTTGCTATGGAATCTAGTCTTTGCGTTTGGTGTAGATCTGGGCTTGGCCTATCTATTGATCCAAATGGGAGAGTCCTTAAAGGGATATAGTCTTAATTCTATGCTTATTTTTATCATTAGGCCATGACTAAGTTTAAATATTTTTATACACTTGGTCTAAGAGATTGCATTTAAGGCTTATTTGATATAACTGTCTAATTTTGTCACAAATATGATAATTCCTAGTCTATCATGAATCATGTTTTGAACTGAATTAGGTCTCCCTTTTTCAAACCATTTCTCCTAAAATTTATGAAAATTGTCTAAACATTGCAATACTTATATGTTTTATTTGATCATTTTGGTAGGTATTGTATGACTTTGGTTTATTTGATTGAACATTCTCACTTGATTACATTTTAAAACTTAGCCTCTTAGTGAATAGTCAGGATGCACTGGTTCTAAATTTTTGGTTAGATGAGTCACTTTCATCATCATTTTCATCCTTATTTGGTTCTCTTTTTCCCCATTTAGACTAGTCTGACTATGTGTTTTCTTTATTTTTGTGGTTTTTTTATGAGGCAACCATATTTGCATTTGATATTGGTCAAATCAAATTGGCTAAGTGATATTTGAGATCTAATGATTTATGGATTGGTCATTTCTAGTTAATGGGTTGGGTTCTATCTTAAGGATGGGTGAAATACTATGTTTTCCATATGTTTATTGTTTGGGACTTAGTCATTGTGTTTCAAAATTCATATTTCAAAATTAAATGAATAAGTGTTTTCCTTATGAGCTAACAGTCTTATTTACTTTTCCCAAGAGTCCTTAAGTAAGATAAACTATGCCACTTGTCATTCTACAACTTCCCCATGTTTCTTTTGCCTTGGTATTTTGTTTGTAAATTTTGAGTAAGTGGTATCCATCCATGTGGCATAATCTCATTTTACATTTCCCTAGGTCCCTTCAATTTCATCACTTAACCTTAAGCCTCTTGAGAAACTTAGATCTTGACAAATGTCACAATATTGGTTACTCATTTCATAGTGCCTTTTAGATCTTTAAGCCTATCCCCTTGACCTTTTGGATAAGTAGGATCATGCCATATGGTGTGATCCCACTTCATGAATCTCTACTAACCTTAGTTTTCTCAAAATACCATGGACCTCTTAGATACACAGCATCATGCCACATGACATGATCATATTCATTTGGGCCCCAAGGTAGTACATATGACTCACATTGGTAATTAAACCTCTAAATGCTCAAGACCATGCCACATGGCATGATCTTATTTCTCTAAGGCCCTAGGGTCATAAACATGTTTATGATTCATTTGGGTGAATTATGTGTGAACAAGTGTGATGATCTTGTTTCATTAATCATGTTCAAGAAATTGATCCAAGTAAGAATCAAGTTAGACCCTAAGTAAGAAAATAAAATACACATGGCATGGACTTCCAACCAGATGACATGATATTACACACGTTATATTATATGAGCATAAATTTGATGGTCATCTATCCAATCAAAACCAACACACCTAAGACTATAATCAAGAGTTAAAAATTTTCCAAAATGTTTCATGGTCTAATTTTGATACTTTCCTTATTGAGAATTTTTCCTATCTTTTGATGATTTTTGAGTTCATGAACTAATCATTTTATGTAGTTTTCCTTATTAAAGATAGTAATTTTTATTATATCCATTAATAGATTATAGTCTTAAAGGGTTTATTTGCTTGATAGCTTTTAAACCAGATTTTCCTTGTTTCAATTATAAAATGGTTAATGGTTTGTTCTCCTCTATATTTGTCATGGTTGAATTTCTTTGAAGTGAACTGATTTGACAATTTTTTTTATCTTACAATTTGATAATTTTATTTGATGTGGTATCTCATTATGTCATTGGTGAAATCTTGTTTTTTAATTATTAAATATTAATAGCTTTAACTTATTCATTTTCTATCAAAGCTAAATATTTGAACTCTAATAGCTAGTTTTTATTTTTAAAAGCTAACAATTATTTTTATCCATAAGACCAAATTAAAATAGGAAATGCCACTTACCAAAATATCAAAGCTTCATTCCTATGGAAGACTTTGGACCAATATCTAGGGACTTTGACCTTATAGATGCCTGGGATCATGCCATATGGCATGATCTTAGGGATCAATAACCTTAAGATGATCAAGACATAGCAAACAAGTAGGGGACATTCCATGTGAATGGGATGATGTCGCATGGCATCATCCCACTTATTTATTCCTTTAGATCAAATGGAATTAGTACATTAGGATTGGTATAAAGGGAGTCCCTAGGATCAATCCACATGGCATGATCTTAGTGCTCTAGAGTAGTCAAATCAAGGAATAAAAATTGAGGGGCCTCTAAGAATAGAGTAAATTATAAATTCCCACTTGTAAATATTTCATTGTATATTGGTAGTGGAAAAGTAAAGGAGGTCTAGACACTCAACACCTAGTGAGTTAATGAAAAATCAACACATAATAAGACCTTGATAGATAAATGAAATGTTGGATCTTCCTGAGTAGTGAAGAGAGGACGTGGACTAGAATTATTGAGGAAGATACATGGGCCTCCAAGAATAGAATCTAGACCTAAACTTGACACTTGTATTACCCATTTTGTCTGTTTAAGCTATCAAAACATAGAAATGGAACTGTAATCCCAATCAGATTGGTACAAGCATGAATCATTTTGTAATCTAGATATTGAAGAGACCATGAGATATAGGTTCCTATGTAGGATATATAATTGCATTAAACATAAATATTTGGCATGGGCATGAGGACTGAGTTAGAGCATAAATGACAAGGGGTCATCTTAATTAGGCATGGCCATCATGAAGCAAAGTGTGTCCAACTAGCTAGATCAAGGAGACCTTAAATGACTATGACCACCCAAAATTGAATATGAATGAGAATTAATAGAGTCTAAATCTTAATTTCATTAGGATTATGTGTGGCCAATTATAGCTTAAGCAAAGTTAGGAATGTGCTACTAATGATTTCCAACTACCTTGTTATGCTTACTTTTCACACCCCCTCAATTTTTCAAAAATAAACTTTTTCTACCATAGAGATGACTCAATCATGAAATTTAAAACTCTATTGGGGACCCAATAAATTAATGGTATATTTAAATTCATGTTTTCAATTATAAATTGATAATGATTAATTAATGAATTCATGTGTATATTTATGAGTGGTTTCAAAAATCATAGTGGATTAATGAATAAAATGGGCATTTATATATCACTTGTGACCAGTCATTTTGCTTCTTAGATAGTTTTTACATTATATCTCAGAATTTTTAGTTTTGACAACTTGAAAAGTTATAGTGATTTTTGGCATGGTTTTCATTGGCAATATGAGGTTGGATTCAGAACAAATCAAAATGATTTTTGAATTAGTTAGAAAGATTTTCCATTCTCAACTTATTTTTAAATAATTATGAATATTAAGTTGGATTGGATATAATCATTTTAGTTAAATATAATCATGCTCATTGTTACAAATTCATTGTTTCATAGATTACCTTCATGTAATATCTAATTTGAAAGACAATGGCATGATTTATGTTGGTTTGAAATCTTACTATGAGTTTTGAATATAATTATCAAAAGGAGAACTCATTCAAATTTTCTTTTGAATATGTCATAAGTGTTTCATTGTTGAAAAGGTTTAGCATGTGCTCAAGATATTTTATCTCATGGTCCTAACCTTAGACCTTTATCCTAAGTCCTAAGATGATATCACTAAGATCTTGAAACATGGTAAATCTAAGTCTTAAGGCCCTAAGATTTTCAGAGGCATAAAACTCATTGAAAGATAAATATTGCATTTTCATTAGTATAAGTCTTAGGATATATTTGTTTTAATAAGAAAATATTGGATGTGTTTCAAAACATATTCGATGACAAGTTGACTTGATAAGCTAGTTTTTGAATTGGATTTGATTAACATACAATGTATAGTTGGCATTAAGATGTCATTCAAGTTGGTGCCAGTTGGCAAAGCTTTAAATTCAAAGCCTATTTGAGGGATATCGAGATCTCTTTGAGATTTTATAGTCTTAATAATTTAATACTGAGCAAACATGCATCAAAAGGCAAAATTTGGAATGAGGTTAGTAGGAAGGTTATTAATGGCTAAATTTGATCATGCTATTAATTTGTTTGGCTGAACCATTAAGTACATTCTTGATTAAATAGAGCTAATAGAATTTGAGTATGTAGCCTAGTTGGTTATGGTGGAAGGTGGCAGATATAAGTGGGTCATTTTGCATGGTTTTTATTCATTTTGGAAAGCTTCTCATAGAAGTGGAGCTCTAGTTATTTTGATTCTTGAAGTTGCATAAAAGGATTTGTTGAGGATTTTACATAGAAAGATTTCAAGGGTACATTTCCAGGTATGATTCCTATAGTTTTGGAAAAGTTTTAAAAATATATAGTGATTTAGTGAAGCTTATAGTAACATGAAATAAATCATTTTATTTTCATGAAATAATGAGTTATGGTTTGCATATATATTCATGAATCTATAAATAGTTTGTTTTGGTTTCATGGTGAATTGTAGGCTCTTGTATGAGATAAATCAATCTACATGCACTTTAATGTTTAGAGAAGTTAATGGTTTAATCTATGCATGGATATTTGAGGGAATAATTTATGTTTTAGTCTTGAAAATTCTATCATGCATGAATATGGATGATAAGCTATTTCTAGTTTTTGATATGTTTTGGGTCTTTGAAGGAATATAGAGTTGATTTGGTTTCAAACTTGGTGTTTGAAATATAGGAAACTATTAGAACATATGAGTTTTCAATGCATTGTATAAATGGTTCTCAGTTAAATTTTGTTTCAAATGGATTTTTTTAAATAAAATGGCTATGGTGCATGCATCTCCTATCTTAATCTTGATTGAAAAGTCACATGCCTATTATGAAATAAGTCTGTTGAGCTTGAAACAAAGCAAATTCTTTTGGTCTTTATGTGAAATTCTAGATTTTGATGGTTCTTTGAAATTTTGGAAATAATTCAACATGATGGATTTTGTGGCTATTCATTCCATATTTGATACATTGGTTGTTGGCATGAGTATTTGATAGTTTCAAAAATGAATTTGAAAGGGTTTTTTTTTGTGTGTGTTTTAGTGAATAAATCAAAGATGTCGAATATTTTCCTCAACCTTGATTTTAAAAATTATAGACTTATTTCCTTAAATGTCTTTTCTAAGGCTTTACTTTTTTGAAAGTATTTTGAGGTTCTATAGTAGTATATTTTTAAATACATGTGTTAAAGGGTTTGTTGGAGTCTCAATTTTATGGATAAATTATGTTTGTCTCTGTGTATATACTCAAAATATTGGAAGAATTATGGTGCATGCATATTATGAAGGATTGAGAAGTCAAGGTTTTGATGTAGCATGAATTAGATTTTGGCTTGGTTATTTATGTATAAATTATGGATCTTGTATGCTATGTTTGTCTCAGAAAGGTTTAAAGATTTTTGGTTTCTATAGAAATAACTATTGTTCATTTTGAAAATTCACAAGTTGGTTTATATAGAAGAGTTTTAAATAAATTGAGTCAGCCATTATGAAAAGGGATATTATAGAGGGTTGTCAATGTATAAATGTGATAATCTCAAAATCATATCTACTAGTTTTCAGTTGCAAGTATTGATTTTAAATAGCATCCTCCATAGCCAAAGAGGAGTCCCTTTAGTCGTCTGGATACGGTGCGCAGACCTCATCCAGGTATCATCTAACCCTTGACCATTACTTTAGTTTCTTTCATCTTCTGAATGTGGAAAAGCAAAAATAGTTAGAAACAAATAAATCAAAGATGTCAAATATTTTCCTCAACCTTGATTTTAAAAATTATAGACTTATTTCCTTAAATGTCTTTTCTAAGGCTTTACTTTTTTGAAAGTATTTTGAGGTTCTATAGTAGTATATTTTTAAATACATGTGTTAAAGGGTTTGTTGGAGTCTCAATTTTATGGATAAATTATGTTTGTCTCTGTGTATATACTCAAAATATTGGAAGAATTATGGTGCATGCATATTATGAAGGATTGAGAAGTCAAGGTTTTGATGTAGCATGAATTAGATTTTGGCTTGGTTATTTATGTATAAATTATGGATCTTGTATGCTATGTTTGTCTCAAAAAGGTTTAAAGATTTTTGGTTTCTATAGAAATAACTATTGTTCATTTTGAAAATTCACAAGTTGGTTATATAAAAGAGTTTTAAATAAATCAAGTCAGCCATTATGAAAAGGGATATTATAGAGGGTTGTCAATGTATAAATGTGATAATCTCAAAATCATATCTACTAGTTTTCAGTTGCAAGTATTGATTTTAAATAGCATCCTCCACAGCCAAAGAGGAGTCCCTTCAGTCATCTGGATACGGTGCGCAGACCTCATCCGGGTATCATCTAACCCTTGACCATTACTTTAGTTTCTTTCATCTTCTGAATGTGGAAAATCAAAAATAGTTAGAAACAAATAAATCAAAGATGTCGAATATTTTCCTCAACCTTGATTTTAAAAATTATATACTTATTTCCTTAAATGTCTTTTCTAAGGCTTTACTTTTTTGAAAGTATTTTGAGTTTCTATAGTAGTATATTTTTAAATACATGTGTTAAAGGGTTTGTTGGAGTCTCAATTTTATGGATAAATTATGTTTGTCTCTGTGTATATACTCAAAATATTGGAAGAATTATGGTGCATGCATATTATGAAGGATTGAGAAGTCAAGGTTTTGATGTAGCATGAATTAGATTTTGGCTTGGTTATTTATGTATAAATTATGGATCTTGTATGCTATGTTTGTCTCAGAAAGGTTTAAATATTTTTGGTTTCTATAGAAATAACTATTGTTCATTTTGAAAATTCACAAGTTGGTTTATATAGAAGAGATTTAAATAAATTGAGTCAGCCATTATGAAAAGGGATATTATAGAGGGTTGTCAATGTATAAATGTGATAATCTCAAAATTATATATACTAGTTTTCATTTGCAAATATTGATTTTAAATATTTAGATTTAAAAATAAGGTTTCTATTAGATCTACATCTCAACATTGAAGTTTTTGGTTTTATCTTGATAATAGACATTGAAGTTATAGTCCCCTAATGAACCCAGTGGCTTAGTTGAAATTTATATGAGGACTATATTTTGGGAATAAATAATGTTTTTTTAATATATGATTTAGTGATTTCAATTTGAAAATATTATTCTAGAAATTTTGTGTCTTTAATTTTGGAATGGTTCATTTTATAGTTGATTTGATGGAGATAGAAAATTCATGAAATTTATAAGGATTTTGTGAAATAAAATGATGTTATTATAAATTTTGAGGACTTAGTTGGTTTTAAAGATATAGTTAAGCATTAGAATTTTGTCTTTTCTGATGGATCAGTGGAGTATTATAAGTAAAGTCAGATACTTGGTACATTCATTTTGATTGAGATATGACTGTATATTAGGATTAGTTATCTTTTATTTTGGATAGACATATGTTGACTTTTAGTCTTAAATTTTGAGTTTATTTTAGACTCTTTCAAAATGTCTAGATGGGACCAACCTAGCTTAGCTAGGATTAATGATGATAGGGGTTAGGGGAAGATTTCTAGTAATGATGTAAATTAGCCAAATCCTAATAGAAACATTCCTAGGGGTGGTTTTTGTGCTACAAGATTTGGCCCCAAGTTCCATAGAGGTACTAGGATATCCATATATTTTAATGCCCCAGATCCTAAATTATGGAATGTCCTTAACAACCTACCTTTCAATTGAACAAATCATAGAGGAAATAGAGGTTTTTATGATTGTAGGTTCAGAGCTAGAACTCCATCACAAAGTATTTCTTCCTATCATTTAGAAAATAACCCACAACACCTACCCATTCAATTTCCTGAAAGAGTGTAGCTAGATATTAAACCTAATCCTAACGACCAAGTTACCTAATTTGATGTTAAAGTTGCCTATGCTAAAAACTATGTTAATCTTTCTCTTCCTTTAGTTTCCAATGAACCTTCATCTTCACATAGGGAGCCTATTTTGGGAAGTAAGAGGTTGGGTTTGGCATCTTCACATAGTGAACCCATCACAGGATGCATGAAGTTAAGCTTGGATAAATCAATTTTATTTGGTAGAAAGAGAACACTTTAAATTCACCCTTACACTTCAAATAAGAGATCAAAAATTTAGAATGATATAGATTCGTCTGTTGAAGTTAGAGTGCTAAAGAAGATTAACTTGGAAATTGATGATGATACAAGTGATTCTGGAGCAAAATTTGTGTAGTTTCTTGTAATAAAAATGGAATATAATGTATGTCTTAATTCACAAGACAAGCTAGTGATTGAAGTTATTTTAGATTCAAATGATTATTGGGTGTTCACAAGATAGACTTGATTTTTGGCTAAACTTTTTACATGATAGCACTTTAGCCTTTCAGTTTGATACTTTAACTTCAAATTTTGGTATGTTTTATGATAATATTCTAGAAGTACATCAAATTTAATTTTTCACACACAAACACACACACACACACACACACACACACACACACACACACACACACACACATTCCTGAGTTAATTTTAGATGTGCATATGGTTTAATATAAATGGAATTTTATTAATCTTTGACTTATCTATTTTATGATTGATATATGTATTTTATTTTATTATTCGTTGATGAGGGTCCCTACCTGTTCTATATTTAAAAACTTGATCAATTAAGACTTCTAAATTCTTAATTAAATATTTACTTAACTAATAATTTTTTATAGTTAATTGAATTTTAAAAGTTAATTAGTTAACATAAACTAATAACTAACTGAAGTTAGTTATAACTTATTTTTTAACTATGTTGGAGTATAAAATGAGATCAAGGATTCATTTGAAGATAGAAGGACAACATGGGTATCGAATACTTATATATTTTATGAAGTTAATCATTCATCTCTCTTCTTTCTATACAACTTCTCTAAGATAATACAACTTTTACAAATAGACCCAATAGTAATTTATCTAATGATTGAGTAATTGCTTAGGCAACATAGGTATATCCAATTTTTATTATCATTTATGATAGATTATCTAAATATTGCCAAGTTTAACAGCTTTGATGTTTGCTATTTACAATATTATGTGTGATTCCAAGTATTCAACCTGAATAATGATGAATGCTTTGCTATTTTATGACATTTCATTGATCTATTTTGAATATAAAGTTATCAATCGAGTTATTGTAAAGAAAGATGTTGTTTTTCTCAATAAAATCTATCTTTTTTTGTTAAGATGACTCTCATTTAAGACTCGCACACTTTATTGTACATTATATTGACTAATATTAATATAGTTTTATCTTTTAGATTTTCTTAATTTAGTTTTTCTTGTTTCTTAATTTATATTTATCCTTTATCTATTTAGTTTTTTGTTCTATTTTAGTTCTTTAATTTGCTTCTTAAATTAATACTTTGTTCTCTTTCTTAGATTAAATAGTATAATAGATCATTATTTTGATTAGTTATTTTGTCATATTTATGTTATAGTTTTAAGTTCTAATTAGTTGTTAGTCTTAGTCATAGATTAGATTATAGGATTATTTATATTTTAGATTATGATTTTATTTATGTTTTAGTATCAGACTTGTTACTTATTTATTCACTAGTTGATTCATATATAGTTAGATTAATTTGAGTTTAATTTTAGTCTTAGATTAGTTTATTTGATCTTTAGTCCTTGGTATTTTTATTATTTAAGGTTGTTTCTTATTTTAGAATTTTGTTTTAAATATTTAATTGTACATTTCTTAGCTTAGTCATTTTATGTTCTCTTTTCTTTTAGTTAGTTTGTTAGTTGTTGTTTGTTGTGTTTACTTTGCTCGATATTTTACTTAATTGAATACTTATTTATCTTATCTCAAATCTATTTATTATATTTTTGGTTTGCCTTTTTGAGGTTGACTTGGAGAATATTACAAAAAAAATCAAGATATTATTTGGAATATACATATATCTACTAAATCAGATTTCTATTCTTCAAGAGATTATCTAATTTATAGGATTTTTTTATCAAATAGAATAGATTGTAGATTATTATTTAAACTAGTTCATGATTTGATAAATTGTATTTCTAATTATTATAATGCAATATGCTACATGACTTATTGATTATTTCCCAAAACTTATAAAAAAACCCTCGCATTTTTAAGATCGTAGTTGAATCTTTAGAACCCAACGATTAGATTGGTATGATTCCACCTTGACCTTAATGATAGGTGAATGGGTTGATTAATTGATGGTATAATTTCCATCATTAAAATACCTATCAAGTGATTGGATTTGTTACTAAATAAATTGAATGGCCTATATATGACTAGTTTTCAATTGAAATAGGGATTATTCCATTGAAAATTTGTAATGAAATTACTTAAATGATCACATAGAATGATTTTATATCACACAAAATAAGAAAATATGAGAGATCACACAACAATAATTGACAACATAGAAAAATATTGGATAATATAACAAAGCCACTTCGAGGGGGAAACCTCCATAATAATGCACTAAGAGCAAAATATTTTACTTGATGATCAAAGACTAACCACTACCTATTATATATAGTAGACTTAGCCATGGTTATTCCATAGGCTAACCTAACTAAGAACATAAAGTAATGTAACAAGAATATAAAAGAGGTATGTAAGACACAAGTCAGCCACACATATCCCAAGACATGTTAAAGGTTAAGGGCATAGCATGCCCCTCCCCTTTAAAATAATGTTGTCCTAAACATTGAATCAATTATGGATGTTTTTGTACAAAGGATTCATCCTCCCAAGTGGAATATTCATAGGATAGATTCTTCCATTTGATTAGGTACTCTTTAATCACTCTAGACCATAGCTACTTAGTGTATATTTGAAGGATTGCCTCATGATCAAAAATAACTATTCCTTCCTCATCCAATTCTGGTAACTCAGCTTGAGTAACAACATTGTGTCCAATGACTTTATTCAAGCATGGTACATGAAATACTATATTTATGTGAGTGGAGGAAGGAAACTCTAACTTATAGGCCACACTACCAATTTTTTGCAAGATCTGATAAGGTGCATAATACTTAGGGGACAACTTGTTATCTTTTTTTTTGTTGCTTCAAGTACATTTGCTTATATGGATATAAGCAAACCAAAACTCAATTACCAATGTCAAAATCCCTCTCTCCTATGTTGTTATGCCTACTATTTCATGTGATTCAGGGCCATGGCTAAATTTTCATGCAAACTGGCAAGGTCCTCTTATTGATGGTGAATATGTTATTCAACTGCATGAACCATAGGATGGACCTTCAAGGTTGAAGTGATGAATGGAGGGTGGTATCCATAAATTTCCAAAAAAGGAGACATTTTGGAAGAACTATGAATAGAAGTATTATACCACCATTCAAAAAGTGGCAACCAATGAACCCATTTATCCTATTTTATCAAAAATAAAATAATAGAGATATCATTCAAAAGATTTTTTGACTACTTTAGTTTGTCCATTTGATTGAGGATGATAGGATGAAATATGAGCCAACTAGGTGCCTAAACATGCAAATAACTTAGTCAAAAAATTACTAGTGAAGATGGGATCTCTATCACTAATAATGATCTTAAGGGTACTATGTAATTTCTGAACTATATTAAAAAAAGTAGAAGCTACTGTACTAGAAATAAATGGCTATGATAAAGAAAAAAATGAGCATACTTAGATCAACCATGACAACATTTTGACCATCAGATCTTGGTAACCCTGTAATGAAATCCATAGACACCTCTTCTCAACATTGGCGAGGGATGGATAAAGGTTGTAAAAGACCTAGTTTTTTTTATGGTTTCTCCTTTATTTTATTGATAGATCATACATTCAGCCACATATTTATAGACATCCCCCTTGATTCATTCCCAAAAAAATCTTGCTTGTTTCTATGTTAGGTTTTCAAAAATCCTGAATGACCCCCAATTAGAGTTGCATGAAGTTATTGAAGCAATTTTTGTTTAAGAAGAGAAGTTTTACATAGGTATAATCTATCTTTATACCATAAAGCATTACCCTTCCATGTGAATTTTTTAAATCCACCCAAACCTTACTAAATATTTTGAATCAAATCATGGGTAGCATTATCCTTGTCCCATTCTGATCATGCTTTCTCTAGACAATTTGCTTTCAAAATGGTCATATCATATAGCAATGCCTCAACTAATTCATCCTTCCTAAATAGTGCATCTATAAAATCATAGCCTAACAACTTAGTTACATTGTACTTGCCTTTCTTGTAAAATATTTCAAAATCATAGCCTAACATCTTAGTTACCCATTTTTTTTGTTCTTCAGATGATAACTATTGCTCTAAAAAATATTTGAGACTGTCATGATCAATCTTTACCCAAAAGTGATGACCCATTAAATAAGGCCTCTGTTGTTTAACTGTATACAAAATGGCTATCATTTCCTTATCATAAAGGGGCTTGTGCTGATTTTTACCCTTTAATTTATGAATTTTAAATGCAAGTGTTCTACCTTCTTGCATGAGTACAACACCCATACCATACCTAGATGCATCACATTTAACCAAAAAAATCTTGTAAAAATCAAGAGTAGCTAACACTGGAGTGGTGCACATAGCCAATTTCAATTTTTCAAATGCTCTAGTAGATATATTAGCTCACTAAAAGGAGTCTTTTATAAACAAAGATGTGAGTGAAGCTACAATGCTACCATAATTTTTGACAAACTTGTGATAGCAACTAGTTAGCCCCAGAAATCCCCTTAGTTGCTTGAGTTTCTTTGGAATTAGCCAGTCCACCATTGCTTGGATTTTTTTAGGATCCACTTTTACTCCTATATGTGAAACTAGATGACCCAAATACTCAACCTCAAAATCTCCAAAACTATATATAGAAATTTTGGCATACAACTTATATTATTTCAAAATTGAGAGTACATGTTTTACATGGTGCAAATGGTCTTCCCAATTTTTACTATAAATGAGGATATCGTCAAAAAATACCAAAACAAATTTACTCAAAAATGGCCTAAAAATAGTATTCAACAAATTCTGAAAGGTGAATGGTGTATTTGTTAGCCCAAAGGCATAACCAAAAACTCATAATGGCCCTCATGAGTCTTGAAAGCAAGTTTAGGTATGTTTTCATAACAAATCCAGATTTGATGATACCCAAAACATAGATCTAACTTGGTAAAATAAATAGCACCATTTAATTCATCTAGAAAATCATCAATGATAGGAATATGAAACTTATCTTTGATAGTGTACTTTTTGAGTTCCCTGTATCTAGGACACATCCTCTGAGTGTCATATTTCTTTTGCACTATGACAATTGGTGAAGAATATTCACTTTGGCTATGGAGAATGATTCTTGCATCTAACATCTCTTGTACCATCTTTTAAATTTCAATTTTTTGGGCATATGGATACCTATATGGTCTGATGTCAGGTGTTTACTATCAAGAATAAGTTTGATAGCATGATCATGTGTTTGACTAGGTGTAAGTCCTTTTAGCATGTCACCAAAAATAACTGAATGGGCATCAATCACTTATTGTAGATCATTAGGTGTAGATGTCTTATTTGGATGAACTTCCATGGAAAAAAAGTAAGCTACAAATCTTTCAGCACCCTTTTATAAAATCTTTTTCATTTGGTGGGAGCTACCAAGTTGTGGAGATTTAATCTATAATCCCCTTAACTCAAATGTCCTCTCAAAATGAAAATGCATGAATAATTCTTAGAAATTCATCTCAATAGTTCCCAAAGTAGTGAGCCACTATACTCTTAGAATAATGTCAACTCCCCCCATGGGAATAACAAACATAGGAGATTCCAATAAGTAGTCTCCCATGACTAGCTTAATACTATGGCATTTTCTTGAGTAGCTAACAATACCACCATCTACAATCATGACCTAAAATTTTGGAGTGGGATAAATGAAATAGTTCAAGTGAGTAACCAACTTATCATTGATGAATTTATTTGTGCTCCCAAAATCAATCATAATAATGACCATTTTTTAAGGAAGTCCACCACCTTAAGAGTTTGGGAAGTACTAATACTTGAAAGGGCATGATATAAAATAGTAGGTTGAGAGACTTTAGATACCTCCTTAGGACCTTCTTCATCCTCACCAATTGCCTCCTCCTCATCATCATCCTCATTTGCACTTTTGATGTAATACAACTTATTTTTAGTAAAATGATGGTCTTTTCTCCATTTTCTATTGCAACCATAACTAAACCATTTGGCTCACTTCTCCTTAATTTGTCAAGGTGTCAGTCTAGTGGGTTGAGGATATGATGGTGCTAGAAATGTGTGATCATGACCAATAGTGAAGGTTTTCCATTTGACCATCTCTTTGTCCTCTATCATCTATGCCCATGGGATAGCTTTTGATATAGATATTGTGTTAAATATTCAAACCTGATGTTATCTTTGAGACCACCCAAGAATAAATCACTCAAATTTTCTTTAGTGATGTTTTAAACTCGTAAGGATAGATTGTGAAACTAATGAATATAATCCTCCACATTTCCCATTTTCCAT
>JARHVA010000233.1:6467500-6472500 GCA_037957365.1 Torreya grandis | reverse complement strand
TGAAATGGTATTGCAAACCTATGAGTTACCATTTGAAAGTTATAATGAGCATGAGATAATGTTAATGAGTTCTATGCCTTTATATAGTTTCAAATGAGGAATAACTATCAATTGATGATTAAGTTGCAGGGTCTATTAACTACTTTTACTCTCCCTAACAACATTCAGGTCCCCCTGATGAAAATTTTAGTGATAATCCTCTTACCCCCAAAGGACCTACTATTTCATATCATATTATAAATAATGACACATATCCCTATGTTGATAATCCATTGGAATAGAAAAAATAGGGATATAAAACTATAGAGGACCTAAAGAAAACCAAAGCTAACATAACCATGTTTCAGCTAATTTAGATTTATAACCAAAAAAACTTGTTGCTAAAAAAATTATATACCCCCATTAGCTATAAAGCTAGCAACACTTCTAACATTCATATTAATTTTTAAAATAAAAATATATATTAGGTACTTCACAAGGTAGATTTATCCTCCTAAGTGGCATCTTCATAGGGTAGATTCTTATATTTGATCAAGTATTCCTTAAAAGGTCTAGACTGTAACTGCTTAGTGCACATCCTAAGGATCACCTCAGGATCAAGAATAACTCTTCCTTCCTCATCCAATTATGATAACTTAGTTTGAGTAGCAAGTTTGTGTCTAATGACTTTCTTCAAGCATGATACATGAAATGCTAGATGTATGTGATTGGAGGAAGGAAACTCTAACTTGTAGGTGAAACTACCAATTTTTAGTAAGATCTAATAACACCCATAATACTTAGGGGAAAACTTGTTATCCTTTTTTTTTTTACTTCAAGTACATCTTATTATATGGTTGTAAGTGAACAAAGACCCAATCACCAATGGTAAAATTCCTCTCACTTTTGTGTTGTTCTTCCTACTATTTCATGTGATTCTGGGCCATGGCTAAATTTTCTTCCAAACTAACAAGGACCTCATATTGATGGTGAATATGTTCTTCAACTACAAGAACATTAGGATGAGCCTTCAAGGTTGAAATGATAAATAGAGTGTGGTATCCATGTAGTGCTAAAAAAGGAGACATTTTAGAAGAACTATGAATAGAAGTATTAAACCACCATTCAATAAGTGACAACTAATGAACCCATTTATCTTATTTATCAAAAAATAATAATGGAGAAATCCTTCCAGACATTTGTTGACTACCTATGTTTATCCATCTTATTGAGGATGATAGGATGAAATGTGAGCCAAATGGGTTCCCAAACATGTAAATAACTTAGTCCAAAAATTACTAGTGAAGATGGGATCTCTATCACTAACAATGATCTTAAGGGTACCATGCAATTTTTGAATTGTATTAAAAAAGTAGAAGCTAGTGTACTAGAAATAAATGACTGTGACGAAGAACATGAATGAGCATAGTTACTTAGATGATCTACCACAACCATGAAGACATTTTGTGCATCAGATCTTGGTAATCTTGAAATGAAATCCATAGACACCTCTTCCAAATGTTGTCTAGGGATGGATAAAGTATTAAAATACCTTGTGTTTTAATAGTTTATCATTTATTTTGTTGATAGATCATACATTTAACCACATATTTTTGGACATCCCCCTTGAGTCCTTCCCAAAAAAATCCTACTTGATTCTACGATAGGTTTTCAAAAAAATTGAATGACCTTGAATTGGAGTTACATGATGATCCTGAAGGATTTTTGTTTAAGATGAGAAGTCTTACATAGGTATAATCTCTATTTATACCATAAAGCATCACCCTTCCATGTGAAATTTTTAAATCCACCCAAACCTTACTGAACATTCCAAATCAAATCATGGGTAACATTATCCTTGTCCCATTCTGATCATGCTTCCTCTAGCTAATCTACCTATAGAATGATAATAGCATGTAGAAATTCCTCAACTGATTCATCCTTCCTTGTCAATGCATTTTCCACTACATTTTCCTTACCTTTCTTATAAACTATTTCAAAATCAAATCCTAACATCTTAGTTACCCATTTTTGTTGTTCTTTAAATGATAACTATTTCGCTAAAAAATATTTGAGACTATCATGATCAGTCTTTACCTAAAAGTGATGACCCATCAAATAATACCTCCATTGTTTGACTACATAAAAAATGGCAATCATTTACTTCTTATAAATGGGCTTGTGCTGATTTTCACCCTTTAATTGATGACTTTCAAATGCAAGTGGTCTACCCTCTTGCATGAGTACAACACCCATACCATACCCACATGCATTGCATTTAACCATAAAAGTCTTTGAAAATTTAGGAGAAGCCAACACTAGAGTGGTGTACATAGCTAGTTTCAATTTTTCAAATGGCCTAATAGCTATATCAGTCCACTAAATGGAGTCTTTCTTTAACAAAGATGTGAGTGGGGTTGCAATGCTACCATAATTTTTGACAAACTTGTGATAGTAACCAGTTAGCCCCATAAATCCCCTTCGTTGATTAAGTATCTTAGGATTTGGCTAGTCTACCATTCCTTGGATTTTTTTAGGATTCACTTTTACTCTTGTATGTGAAACTAGATGACCCAAATACTCAACCTCACAAGATCCAATAGTACATTTAGAAGGTTTGGCATATAACTAATGTTGTTCCAAAATTGAGAGTACCTATTTTACATGGTGCAAATGGTCTTCACAATTTTTACTATAAATGAGGATATCATAAAAAATACCAAAACAAATTTCCTCAAAAATGGCCTAAAAATATTATTCATCAAACTTTGAAAGGTGGATGGTGCATTTTTTAGCCCAAAAGGCATAACCAAAAACTCATAATGGCTCTCATGAGTATTGAAAGTAGTTTTGGGTCTGTCTTCATCATGGATTCAGACTTGATGATACCTTGAATGTAGATAAACTTCATAAAATAAAGAGCACAATTTAATTCATCTAGAAAATCATCAAGGATAGGAATATGAAACATATCTTTGATAGTGTACCTATTGAGTTCCCTGTATTTAAGGTACATCCTCCAAGTGTCATCTTTCTTTTGCACTATGAGAAGTGGTAAAGAATATTCACTTTGGCTATGGCAAATGATTTTTACATCCAACATATCTTGTATCATATTTTAAATTTCACTTTCCTAGTCATATGGATACATGTATGGCTTGATGTTGGGTGGTGTAATACCAAGTATAAGTTTGATAGCATGATCATGTATGCAGCTAGGTGGAAGTTCATTCAGCATTTCACCAAAAATAACTGAATGGCCATCAATCACTTGTTGTAGATCAAGAGGTGTAGATGGTTGAGTTGGATGAACTTCCATGGAAAATAGGAAAGCTACAAATCCTTTAGCACCCTTTTGGATAATATTTATCATTTGATGAGAGATAACAAGTTATGGAGATTTAGTCTACAATCCCCTTAGCTCAATTGTCCTTCCCTCATAATGAAAATGCATTAATAATTCCTAGAAATTCATCTCAATATTTCCCAAAGTAGTGAGCCACTATACTCCTAAAACAATGTCCATTCCCCCATTGGGAATAACAAACATAAGAGAATCCAATAAGTAGTCTCCCATGACTGGCTTAATACTATGGCATTTTATTGAGTAGCTAATAGTACTACCATCTAAAATCATGATCTAAAATTATGGAGTGGGATAAATGAAATAGTTCAAGTGAGTATCCAACTTATTATTGATGAGGTTTGTGTGCTCCAAAATCAATCAAAATAATGACCTATTTTTTTAATAAACCTACCACCATAAGAGTTTGGGGAGTACTAATACCTAAAAGGGCATGATAGGAAATAGTAGGTTGAGATTCTTCAAATTCCTCCTTAGGACCTTCTTCATCCTCACCAAGTACTTACTCATTATCATCATCCTCATTGGCACATTTGATGTAAAACACCTTCTTTTTAGCACAATGATGGTCTTTACTCCATTTTTTGTCACAACCACAACACAACCCTTTGGCTCATTTCTCCTCAATTTTTTAAGGTGTCAGTCTGGTGGGTTGAGGATATGATGGTGATAGAAAGGCGTGATCACAACCAATAGTGAAGGTTTTCTATTTGACCATCTCTTTTTCTTCTAACATGCATGCCCATGGAATAGCTTTTGATATAGATATTGGGTTAAGCATTTGAACCTCCAATTAGATGTTATCTTTGAGACCAACCAAAAATATATCAGTCAAATTTTCTTCAATGATGTCTTCCATCCATAAGGATAGAATCTAAAACTAATAAATATAATCCTTCACGGTTCTTATTTTCCATAGTTTGGCTAACTAGCTAAACTAGTTCTAAGATAAATTATTTTGATAATGAGTCAATAACTCATCAGTGAAAACAAACCATGTAACAAGAGCACCATTATTTTTCTTTAGAACACGTAACCAATAATACCAAATGAACTTCTCAAGTTTGAAATATAGAGATGCCACTATCACCTTCTAAGAACTAGGAGTTTGATGTAGATCAAATAAATTCTCAAATTGGGTAATACAAGTGAGAGGATCCTTACCATAAAACTTACACATTCCACTTTGGGAAACATTAGTTTCACATTAGAATTTGAGTTGTTAGTGTTGAGAGGAGGAGCACTTAAATGATGAAGTGGAGGGTTATTTGATTGCAACTGAGATCAAAGAGAAACCAATGAAGTAGTGATCTGATTCAATTGATTATGAACCCCATTAATCTCTCTATACATCCCTAAAACATCAATTTGAACTACAACAAAGTCATAATGTTTCACCAAGCCCTTTATGTCATCTTTAAGTAGAGAAATAAATGGATCTAAAGTTCCATATTCCATGTCACTGGTAGAAGTAATCTTAGGAGTTACCTACCCCCTTGTCATCCCCATGTAGAAGGACCATCCATATATAAACCCTACGAGGTTTTTACCTCAAAAAAGTATACCATGGGATGGTACCATTGTGATCACCTTACCAAGATGAATCCAATAACTACCTCTTTGTAATAGGGTAAAATGTTTTAGAATGAAAAAGTGT